>CM019068.1:43023685-43324552 GCA_009667805.1 Leptobrachium leishanense
GCAATGATACCTTTTTGTTTTACTAACCTGATACTTAAATTCAATATTTTATTTGCCGAAATTCGGCAGTTTTCGCCGACTGACGATTACGGCTTCAGCAACTCCAATTTTCGTAAATTGCGCTGACCATTCACTAAGGCTAGGGTCAGACTAGCGCAGTTTTAACGTGCGTTTAGCCGCACGAAATCACGGCCGTACTAGCCGCAAATAACGTCCAATGCCGGGGAACATACGACGAACGGCCGCACGAAAGTTCGTCCGCGCAACGCAAGTGGCCAACGAACGCATTTTTTTGAGAACGTCAAACCGCTACTACTGACGTACAGAGTGCGCTGCGGCCGCATAGCGGCGTGTGTGTGTGATTAGGAGACGTCAGATGCTGCTAATGTCCGGCCAACATAACGTCCAGACGCAAAAAGTGTTTTATTGATGATCCGTACAAAATCACGGACGAAAAGGCGCATCGTATGACCGCTGTCGCGTATTCCGGGAAAAATTACGTACGTTCGTTCGACCGCACTTTTTCACGGACGACGTGAAAAATGCGTTCGTCTGACCCTAGCCTAAATAGGGAATTCACCATATTTTCAGCAAAATGGATTCCCCAAAATGTGGTGAGAAGCAAAGGATCTAAAGACGAATAGACCCTTTAGATTCTACCTTCCAGAATAACCCCTAAAATGCCATAAAACCAGGGAAATACAATAAAAATAGTGTGGCATGTAGCCTATCCATTAACTCCTAAAATGCCATTAAGGGAAATCATGAAATGAATACACTGAGGCATGTAGCCTACCCATTAACTCCTAAAATGCCATTAAGGGATATCATGAAATGAATACACTGTGAGGCATGTAGCCTACCTATTAACGCCTAAAATTCCATTAAGGGAAATCATGAAATGAATACACTGTGAGGCATGTAGCCTACCCATTAACTCCTAAAATGCCATTAAGGGAAATCATGAAATGAATACACTGTGAGGCATGTAACCTACCCATTAACCCCCCAAATGCCATGAATCAATAAATAAATTAAATGTACACTGTGAGGGATGAAGCCTGCCCATTAGCCCTTAATATACAACTAAAGGCAAAAACCCTGTAAAAAAAAGTTTTTTTTTAAATTTTATTATTCATGATTCTTTATTTTACACTGAATCCCTGGCAGAGAGGGGGTCAAGGAATAACCTAGGGGGGTTGCCACCCCTCGCCCCCTTATAGCGATGCCTATGCCAGAGGGTTAAAGAGAAAAATGTGAGGTTACCGGAAAACCTGCCGCACGTTCCCATTTCTTGCAGAATGATCAGGAATATTGCACTTATTATCCATGAACAAGCCATAATTATTAGTAGCTTTGCAGGATCTTTTATCAGTCCAGATTAATTGAAACTAAGGCTTTTTCGATACTTAATTAACACTGTTACTAACATTGAGACATTGATCTGTCATACCAAAAGGACTGCGGCCACTCAGTGCCATCGCATCCTGAAATAGTCCAGTGTTGAGAGCGAATATGTGATATTCCTTCTAATGATAGCAATAGGTGAGTGGGTGGGCTGTGGGTGTGAAGGAATCCTGTAATTTTTTTTCCTCCTGTATATTTTTTTTTTCCCTGCAAAATATCTTAGAAATGCTTGAAAAAAAAATAATAAAAAAATCCTTTTGGATGCAAAAAAAAAAAAGACCCTGATGAGAAATGTCTTTCTTTGCTGAACTATTTTCCGCAGGAAGGGTTTTCTACAGCAGTATCAAATTCCAACTGGTTTTCAGTTAATTGTATATTTTTTATCGGAAAAAAGGTCAAATGTATGCTAGTATATTAAAGACTAAATCAACTAAACATTTCGCGAGAAAGGCTGCAAACGATAACCGAAAGCATGTAATTATGGGACGAGATAATGATAGTAATTTTTAATTAAAGCCAGTTTCCTTTTCTTTAATTATGTTAATTTATATCTGGAAACAGAAAGTGAAAGGAAATTAGCAGAAACATGTCGGTCTGTTTTAAAATAACACCTACATGTCTGCTTGATATGTTCCTCACAATATGTGCAAACTCTGCTTGTAGAATGAGACATAACATTGACTATTGTGGTAGCCATAGCAACTGGTCTCTAAATATTTCCCTTAAACCAAATCCATGGTCCCTAAATACACAAATTAAATTGAGTACTTTCATTTGCTCAACAAATATATAGGGGTAGTGTAGGCGCGATCGTGATAAATTATTGATATTATGAGGATGACATAGTCTGTACTAAACGCATGAATGAATAAATATGTGAATGCTGCCCAGAGATACAATAAGGTACAAGAAAAACAGCAAAATCTTGACCAAGAGATAATGAAATACAGTAAAGAGTATCTGACACGGCGCACAAGGTTGCTAAACCAGTGAGTACACTTATATCACACACATATGTGCTACAATTATGAATCATTATAAAGCGCCTGCAACAATGCAAAAAAAAGTCCTGATAACGGTGATGAAACAAATAATGGTGTCTGAATTCCAAGAGTTGTAACAAAGTTCAGTAAAAAAAAGGAAATTGTACAATTAATTATACAGTAAGAAATATTTGGGCATATTCCCAGTGTATTTCATACTGTAATAACATATTTGGCCAGAAGATGGTGCCATCTACTGCCAAATTGAGTTACAGCTGATACAGGGAACACGATCTGCAACTGTATCGGCTGCTGAATGTCCGATGTCAGACTCAGGACATTCAGTTAGCCAATTGTACACAGTTTTAGCTCTTTGGGCAAACTTTGTGGGCACCTTCTGCAGCCCAAAAGCAAGCGAATCTCCTCTCCTTTTGGGCTGCAGATCGAGGTAGCACAATATCGGGCACCGGATGGTGCCTTTTGAAGCCCTGGATAGCTTGATCTCGGTAACGGAAGGGTTAAACCTTTTATCCATACCTCACAGTTGACTGATAGCCCGTTAGTCCTAATGAAGTAGATGTGTGCGGTTAATGGGGCGAGCTGTGTCTTTCTGCTGAACCCCACTAAAAAGGGGGTGATGATAGAGGGTGGGTTTAGTTATCCAGCACGTTTATTATCTAGTTTTATTATAAATCATTATTTTATATATAATTTCGATGTTAAAGGCAGATGAAGGAATAGTTCTAATTTTTTATTGTCTGTTTTTTTTCCTTATTTGTTTCAGTTTGAAAATGAGATCATCACAAAGTTGGACCATGAAGTAGAAGGAGGGAGAGGAGATGAGCAGTACAAAGTGTTATTTGAGAAAATGTAAGTGTTGATTACCCGTTAGGAATTCTATCTAAGTATAGGCGGGAAGACAATAAAGAGAAAGTGTTGAACTTTGCAGCTCGTTTATAATTAAAATGTGCTAATGAAAGAGAAGGATTAAAATAACACCTTAATCAGGTATTTTGTAATGCAGAGGAGCTGTAACAGTGTCTTCTTTAGTTAAGTGCTCTGCGTCTTCCTTTCAGACTTCTGGAGCATTGCAGGAAACACAAATACCTGGCAAAGAGCGGAGAAAACTTTGTCACACTTGTCGTCCGACTAATGGAGCGGCTCCTTGATTACCGAACTATAATGCACGATGAAAACAAGGAAAATCGCATGAGCTGCACTGTGAATGTCCTGGTCAGTGTCTAATCTTGCACACCCTGCAGACTCTCCTCGTGCGATGTTGCAGGATTTACCATAACATATTCCTAACCATGTCACCTATGTCTGACTTTCTGTTAGCCCAGCATTGCCTAAAGTAAGGTTGCCAGTTCGACCATGTTCTCCTGGACAGGTAAGGGTTTATTCAAAGAGTCGCATTGGCCACCGAATTGCACTGAAGGGTGAATTTCCACGTACTGTGCAATTTCATGGCTTTTCAGAAAGCTGGCAATTTGTCAAATGTTGGCCAATTGCCAGCAAAATATGGTGCAATTCGACGGCAGTGAAATCCCCCATATAGAAGTAATGGTTAATCTATTCAGAGAAAGCCAAACAGCCCTGAAAAGTTGGTAAAATGCCCAGATTTTTGGTGGCTTCGTTCGACAGGTTTAACCAGGCAAATGCCAAATGCAAAAAAATTTTTTTTTTTTTTTAATAAATTATTCAACCGTTTATTCTTTTCATTTACAGCATCTAGTCTTATTTTATTTTTTAGAAATTTTTTTTAGGCCTTTTTCTGGATTTTTTTTTTTAAAAAAAAATCAAAATTCTTTCACAGACCTTTTTTATTGTTATTCATAGGACCTTAGAACCTGCATTTTCATGTATTCATGTTTTTGTTTTTTTTTAACTCCTTTTTTTTATTTTTTATTTACCCCTGTTCGACAGCTTTTTTTTCCCGAGACTGAGTGGAGGCGTTTCATGGTCGGATTGTCAGCTGCAGTTTGGGGCTGCGTTCGGTGGTTTATCAGACGCGTTTGGCAGGTTTATCAGCAGCGTTCGACGGATCCATTCAGTGCACTTCAGGGACCGTGCGCTGAATGCTGCAGGGTCGGCGAATTGAACTCACCGAAGTGCACTGAATGGAAGCGCTCCGAAATTTCGGTGCTCTTTGAATAACCCCTTTATAATTTATTCATGCTAATGGGCAATGTAGAAACCATGTACTTCAGGTAAGAAATCCAAAAGTGACCTGCTGGGATTTCCTTCCAACAGCATATGAATTATACATGTTGCAGGGCAGCACTTTTCCCTGTGCTCCCCTCTGCGTGAGATAGTAATATGTGTCCAGGAAAACATGGCCGATCTGGCAACCATAGTCCACAGCCATTATTCATTGACTTGAGTGCAGTGCCTAGTTATAGTTGGATATTGGATTTCATTTTCAGGAAGACGACATGTGGTTAATCATCCTCTCGTGGATGTCCATCATGGCCCTTCAGCTATTATTTCCATAATTAATTTTCCGAATGGTACTATGGCGACAAATGAAGGGGCCGCTGTTGAGAATCCCTGTCTAAGATATTTAATTTTCGTATAATTAACAGAAAGCATGTTAAATGGGCCTTTCGATAGGTAATTGCATTTAGTACAGAAAGGTTAGAGGCCAATTAACATATCTCTGCGATGTTTCGCTACATATATTGAGGTGAAAGTGGAGCAATACCTAAGGCGAGTGTTACGGCACGTCGCTTTTTTAGAGTTGCATTAAAAATGTTCATAAATATTAATGTGTGCGCATTGCAAATGGTCGGAATGCAGGGAAAAATAAGTCAATGTTCTATTTTCCTTTTGCAGAATTTTTACAAAGAGATCGAGAGAGAAGAAATGTACATAAGGTTTGTAATTATTCTAATAATATAATAATGCTCCAAACCCACAAGTTTAAATATACACATAGGTTATTATTATACTTTATTTATATAGTGCCACATATTCCGCAGCGCTTTACAAGATCAGTGTACAAGGAGTTGATACATTAGAATATCACACATGAATGATACGGCTTGATTCAGGGGGACCCTATTCCCAAGGGAGCAGTATGTCTCGACTAGGGATGGGGTACCGGTTCGAATTTTGATTCGAACATCGGCTGTTCGAAAGTTCACGAGCTTCAAACTTTTCGGGACGTTTGCGGAAAGTTAGGGGGGGAGTATTGAAAAAAAAATGCCAAAAAATGCTTAAAAGATCCTAAAAAAAAATCTAAAAATAGACTCTTTACCGCAGAACGGTTTATTAGATATTGAGTTAAAACAGGAATATTTTTAACATTGAAGCCTATGGGATTCATAAACACTTCCCACTCCTTGTTGGTCAAACATTTCCCACTCCTTGTTGGTCAAACATTTCCCACTCCTTGTTGGTCAAACATTTCCCACTCCTTGTTGGTCAAACATTTCCCACTCCTTGTTGGTCAAACATTTCCCACTCCTTGTTGGTCAAACATTTCCCACTCCTTGTTGGTCAAACATTTCCCACTCATTGTTGGTCAAACATTTCCCACTCACTGTTGGTCAAACATTTCATGGCTTCAAATCGCATTCAAATGGCAAATGAGCCAAAGCGGTAAAAATTAGCACAGCAGTGAAATGGCTCAGCACTCAGCAGTGAAAGAGTTGAAAACTCTTTTAAAAAAATAATAATTAATTGTTTCCTGTCCCCCAGGGCAGTACCCAGACCCCCATACACCTTTTATGGCCAATATCTTGCATATATGCCCTCTTGGAGGGGACCTAAATTTTCGAACATTCGAGCCCCATTGACTTGCATAGTGTTCGAAAGGTGTTTGAGTTTGCAGTCGAACTTTTTCGGATGTTCGAGTTCGATTGCGAACCGAACACGGGGGTGTTTGGCCCATCACTAGTCTCAACTTTACGAGAAGCAGGTTCAACCTAACCACCAGATCACTGCTCTGCAATCCTAGATATAGAACTCGATTCCACTTAGGCTAGGGTCAAACGAACGCATTATTCGCAGCGACTGTCAAAAAGTGCGTCCGAACGCATTGCCGTATTTTTTCACGGAATGCGTGAAAATGGTCATACGATGCGCATTTTCGTGCGTGATTATTTTACCCAATCGTCAATAAAACACTTTTTGCATCTGGACGTTATGTTGGCCGGACATGAGCAGCGTCTGACATCTCCTAATCACGCGCACTTGCCGCTAGCGGACGCAGCGCACTCTGTACGTCAGTACTAGCGGTTCTGCGTTCTCGAAAAGATGCGTTCATTTTCCACTTGCGGTGCGCGGCCAGACTTTTGTGCGGCCGTACTTCGTATATTGGCCGTCATTGCGTGTCATTTTCTGCTACTGCGGCCGTGATTAAGTGCGCCTAAACGCACGTTAAAAATGCGTTAGTCTGACCCCAGCCTTAGAAGACGCCACCAGCGAGTGTCCTTGGGCAAGACACTTAACAATATGGATGTGCCTACCTCACAAAATACTTGTACATCTCATAGATTATAAATTCCCTTGGGAACAGGGTCCCCTGAATCAGGTCATCATTCATATGTGATATTCCAATGTATCCACTCCTTATAAAGTCTTATAAAAAAACACGATTGTCTGAGCTTTCTGGGAGCAGAACTGGTTCAGTTTTGCCCCTTTCTGTCTGGTGGACCAAAAGATGCATATTGTCAAAACCATTCCTTTGTGGGCCAGACTCTGCATCTGCAATAAATCGACCATATGTTCTTAGGCTTGAATATGCACAAATTGCCCAAACCCTCAAATACCCTCTAGATCAGGGATCTCAAACTCTGCCCCCCAGAGGTTTCTGAACTACACCTCCCATGATTCTCTATCAATCTATTGCCTTCAAAGAATTCTGGGAATTGTAGACAATCAACATCTGGGGGGGGGGCAGAGTTTGAGATCCCTGCGCTAGATGGATACTTTTTATTATCAAAAATCCGATCATGATTAGTGTTAGTCTGAGGAAGTGTATCGATCCATTGAACATGAACAGCTTCTCCATTGTGAATTCAAAATCCGTTTGCTGTCTACTGTGTTCATTGTAAATGTGGACACATTTCACCTTTCTGCTGTATGTTTTCTTTCCCCTAGGTATTTGTACAAACTTCGTGATCTTCACAGAGAATGTGATAATTACACCGAGGCAGCATATACCCTGCTCCTACATGCTAAACTTCTAAAGGTACGTTTGTTATTGTCATTGTGGTTTTAATCTTTAATTGTTGTAATAAATAGATCATGTGTCTGATTTGTTTTGCTGTTTGTTTGTTCCTATTACTCCTGGGTATTGCATTCTGTGCACAAACCCGGGTATGAATTGGAGTAAGGATGTAATGTATAGATCGTAGGAGGGTGTGACTTTTCAAGAAGAACATTTAACATAAGGAAACGGTTAAAGAAATTTAAAACACAAGACCTCAAAAAAAAAAAAAAAATTCTTATTGGATAAATAGTGTCACAGAAGATGTGCTATTCGGGTATCCCAAGGTCACAGCTGATCCATCTGTACATTACGTGTGTTGACAGTTACAGTTACTTATACAGCGCCAACAAGTTTTGCAGCGCTTTACAATGGGGTAAGCACAAACAGGAGACATACAGGGTTATTCAAAGAGAATCGAAAAGCCACCGCACGTTCGGTGACTTTTCGTTCTCTTCAATTCGGCTTGATACGGCGAACCCATTTCGGCGACCCTGTGGTGTATTCAGCAAGCCCCACAGGGCCGTCGAAGTGCAGGGAAAGGCCACCGCAAACCCGACAAACACTTACCGCAAAACCCGTCGAATGCACGCCGAAAACCCGCAAAAACATCTGGATTAACCCCGCCGAACACGACGGAGAAACCCGAGCAGGAGCCGAGCACAGCGCAGAGCAGCCGCCGGAAAAACCCAACACTGCAGACGAATGGAGTGAAAGAAAAAAAAAAACGTTTGTTTGAATGTTTGAAAAGTGAAACGCTATTTGCAAAGAAACTAATTAGCGAAAATGTCTGAAATTGACATAAGATCCAATGAATGATAATAAAAAGGGCTGTTACAGAAAAAAGAACAGACGTTTAAAAAAAAAATCAGGAAAACTATTTTGGCAACAAAATCCAAAAAAAAATGCTTAAAAGATCCTACAAAATCTAACAATAAAGAATCTTTTTACTGCAGAATATAATAATAAATGGCTTATTAGATATTGAATTAAAACAGGAGTATTTTTAACATTGAAGCCTTTGGGATTCGTCCTGAATATATCTGCCGCATGAAGCCACCGAATGGCAGGGCAATTCGGCAACTTTTCACTGCTGGTTTTTGTTCTCTGAATAGCTGAAGGTATGGGGATTTCACTGCCCATGAACAGGCACCGTATGTGCAGGCAATTCGCCAACATTTGGCGAATTGTCTGCTCAATAGCCGAATGGCCAAGAAAGGTAACCGAACGCAGATTTTCAGGGTTCGGTTACCTTTCAACAGCCATTCGGATCTCTTTGAATAACCTTGATAATAAATAAATATACAGTAGGTGCAGATGACCCTGCCCGTAGGATAATTGTCCTTAATAAACATGTAAATAAAGAGGTATAAAAAGAATTAAGCATAAAATGAGTTTTGTAGAAATTATTGTCTTGTACCAAATAAAAACTAATAGATATGTACTATGAAAATATCATAATTTGTATTTCTGATATACATTGGGTTAAAAAAAAGTAGCTATCCAAGCTGTAGGAGCCATGCTCGTATCTTATGCTCCTGTTCCCTGGGCTTAGGTAAGCAAAAAATAACATTTAATATACATGTTTGCTATAAATGTATCGAGCAGACGCCCAAATAAATTATGCTCCATAAATGACAGCTTGTCGTGTCCGTATGACAAAATCACGGCCTTAAAATGCAATTGAGTAAGTCGTTAGATTTACTGGATGTAACAAGCAATCTCTATATTGGTCTGTACTTATTGAACATCACGCTCGTCACACACGGATATGTGTCTCGGGTAATAAAATTTAGCATGCATATGATGTTTGGCTTGTCAACTGTATGTAGCTTCCTTTGTAAATGACAATTCTGGAATATGGGAGATGGACTTCATGTCTGTAAACCTGTGTGTGCTCGTTTGCTAAGGCTAGGGTCAGACGAACGCATTTTTCACGTCTACCGTCAGAAAGTGCGTTGATGCGTCCGAACGCATTTTTTCACGGAAGACGCGATAGCGGTCATACGATGCGCAATTTCGGCTGTGATTTTTGACAGAGCTCTTAAAAAGAAATGGACGTGATGTTGGCCAGACATGTGCAGCGTCTGACATCTCCTAATCACGCACACACGCCACTATGCCAACGCAGCGCATTCTGTGCATCAGTACTAGCGGTTTCACGTTCTCGAAAAAATGCGTTCGTTTGCCGCTTGCGTTGCTCGGCTGAACTTTCGTGCGGCCGTACTTCGTTATATTGGCAGTCATTTGCTGCTACTATGGCCGTAATAAAGTGCGGCTGCACGCGCGTTCGCACTGCGTTCGTCTGACCTCAGCTTAAAGCGTGACACTGTCTGGATCGAAGCATGCTAGAAAACGACTAAATGGATAAGTAACTTCAACATGAAGCAATAAAAAAAGCTGATTGTGGTCCTGTAAAACAGATATTATTGATACGATTTAGTTATCTCATAATTGTTCATTTTAATGGAATGTTTGAGACAAAACCAGAGTTAAAACAACCATTGGCTTTGTTGTAACATTAACGTTGTCCATGCATTGCTCTAATCCTACTTAGGTTAAACGGCCACTACCACAAAAAAAAACGAAATGCCCTTACTGTGTTTATTTTATGTTGCTGATATCTTACGTGTGCTTTGTTTTTTTTTCCGTGTATGTTTTTCAAGAAAATATTTTACTCTGTATGTGTCACTGGGTGCATCCATTGTGTGATCTTTTGTGTTGTAAAGATACTTTGGGGGACAGATTACATCACTTGCCCCTCACTGTGACATTGGCCATAGAATGGAGTCTAGGGTTGAACAGACTCAAATCATTGTATTGTGTGGGATGTATTCAAAGGACATCACCAAGGGGTAGAAGTCTTTTAAACTCCCTGTTTTGTCTCATTCAGCTGCCAGCTCTTATCAAGTAGCATGAGTAACAATAGCCCCATGCAGCCCTATCTATGCATTCTCTCCTCCATCTCATAAACTGTTAAATAATGTAGACTGGATAAACAACAGAAGTAAAGAAAACCTTTGGTAAATATTGCCTCAGAGGAAAAATCCGGAAAATGGTAACGGGAGATGAAAATTTATTTTATTTGTTCCTATTTCCGTGCAATTACTTCAAACAAAGAGAAAAAAAACCTGCAGCATGTGTTTTATAATGTGTTTTTATTTGTAATGCACAAGTCATCTAGATACAGCTTATGTAAGTGGTAGTGTCCCTTTAAAAGACTGGTTTTGTAAACAAACACCTACTTGGCTGCATGCACACCTACGATTAGTTAACATGCAAGACATTCTAGCATTACCACTAGGATTGTCAGATGGGCCATATCTTCCTGGGCACTTCTAATTTATTCATTCTGAGGGGCAGTGCATGGAAAACGGATCCCGCAACATGTAGAATCCATGTGCTGTAGGAAAGCAATCAAAAAGGAATCCTAGGTGACCTGCCTTGGTCAGGTAACAGATATCCCTGTCTACAGCATTTGAATAATACTTGTTACGGGGCAGGACTTTACCTGTTCTCTCCCTCTGAATGAAGTAATGTGTCCAGAAAAACATGGCTGATCGGGCAGCTTTAATTACCACTCTAATTACAGACTTTGTCGACTTCATACGTTCGTAGTGGTCCATGAACTTCAATAACTCCGAAAAATAATGTCCGAAAAGCTGACAATCCAATAATGAGTTAACTGCGATGTTGTTGTAAAAAAGGTGCAGATTATTGTCAAATGTAAAATGCTTTTATTTTGTGTCCTCCATGCATGTTCTTGGTGTAGTGGTCAGAAGAGGCATGCGCAGCGCACCTTACTCAAAGAGAAGGTTACCAATCCGCAACACAAGGACAACTGAAAGAACAGCTGTACCAGGAGATTATCCATTACTTTGACAAAGGCAAGGTAATAACCTGCAAAAGTGTCTGCTCTGTATGTTAAACATTTGTTTGTTTTTCTCACCATAAACTCCACGTCAACAGACGCCATGTTGCAACTCAACTCATGTTTATAGTGAAGGAATACGTTGTATCAGATGAGAAAGGAACAGACTAGTGACTGGATTCTATTCTTTGTATGACATTCCAATGACAAATCCAACAAACCCAGTGTCGGGTAATCTTGTGACATTCAATCCGGAGAAGGAGGAAACCACTAGCAAACCTTTGCGTGGCTGTGTGAATTGGAGGGATAACATTTTCCCTCCCCTCAGTTATCCTCATAGACATGTGCACAGTGTGTTCCTGGGATTGTGGATTTGGTGGAATTCACAAAATTTAGGGTGGTAGACTAAAGCATAAACAACGTCCATCCCTCAAGGATTGTGCTACGAAGGGTAAGGGTAGTAAGATAATGAACAGAGCTGGCTGGTTTGCCTTATTTTTGACAGACTATCCCCTCAATTATTGTGATGGTTTGCTGCAGGAGTCCTAAAACTTTGGCCTACCAGGAGCCCATTACATTGTTAACGCTAGCGTTGGTGCTCAGATATGTCAGCGTTCCTGCTAGTTTTTTTTTTGAGAACGTATTTTAGCAGGAAGGATACACTGAGATTTCTCTCCTTTCAAGTATGTCCTGGGTGGCGAGTATGTACTGTTAGGTGTCTTGCCCAAGGACTAGAGTTTGCTCGCTGGGATCGAACCCATGACTCCACAGGCTCTCTCCATGCAGAGCAGTGATGTTACCTCTACTCCACCCAGCCGGTGCTAATTTAAGTAACTTTAATGCATGGCCTCCATATTACATCCCTAACGCTAACAACTGGTTGAAGAATCTGTTAGTGTATCGGTGTTTGCGCGAGCTTACTGTACTTTGCACTCCCTATACTTAACATGGGGAGCGCAATCAATAATTAGCGTTAGGATTTCAAAGTCCAAACGCTAATTACCGCACCAATGCGGGAACGAAAAACGTAACCACAGCTAGAAGCTGGTGCTAATTGATACCACTTCTGCAGAATCATTTAGCACCAACAAAAAAAATCCCCAATAAATCAGATACTGACTCTCAACCCGCAGTGCGAAGTGTGGCCCAGTCCACCACTTTCGGCCACCGGGATCAGCGTGAGACTAGGAACAAATAGTCCTCAGTCTCCCTCCTCTAATCACTCCATAGCCCTGCACGATTCCGTGAGATTGAGCAGGGCTCGTGGCCCGGCAGCACAAGCCTCCATTGAGTCTACAGGAGGTGATACTCGCAGTAGTGCTTCGAGCCACCGCGAGTACCTTGGAGGGTTGCTCTGCGTTCCGGGGCAGGCTGCGGAGTCAGCCCCTGCCCCTGAATATGGTGCTAAAATGGCGATGCTACGGAGAAAACTGCAGGTGCAGGTTTTGCTGGTTCACGTCCCCGTTTTAGCACCGAGCACGGAATAGTGTTTCCGATGTTTTGGAACTACATCTACCATGATGCTCAGCCACTCATTAGTTTAAGGACTCAAAGGAAATATAGTTTCAAAACATCTGGAGGGGCCAAGGATGCTGGTCCTTGGTTTAATGTATGATTTACTATAAATGGTATTTTAAATGATGTGGCTACATTAATCTATGTGATCCACTCTCTTAATGAATAACGTTAGTTGTACTGCAGTTCTGCACCGCACCACTAGAGGCTGTATATGAAATGATAAGAATTAAATATGAAGATATAAACACCTTAGCTGTCAGATTTATTGGTTTAATTAGCAATTCAAATGCTATTTCTCATATCTAGATTCATTTATTTTTTTAATCAACATTAATTAGAAAAGAAAATCCACATCATTATAGCATTAATTTAAGTTCTAAGGATCTCCAGTCTGACTTAAGATAATTATCCTGAATATCTTGGGAGAAAAATAAAAGGATAGAAGTAATAATGCTCTAATTCAAATTGTAAATCAAAACATTTTCAAGTAAACTAAGTACGTTAAGTAAATCAGGAGTCGGCAACCATGGCCCTCCAGATGTTTTAGAACTGCATTTCTCATGAGGCTCAGCCAATCCAAAGGGTGATAGAGCATGATGGGGGATGTAGTTCCAAAATATATGGATGGCCAAGGTTGCGGACCCCTGACTTTAATAGGAATCCAGTACACATTTATTTTTTTGTATTTAAGATTTTTATTTTGCGAAAAGAAAAGGGTCACATTCTGACCAGCAAAGTTGACCTCGCAGGGCCAGACAGCACACGGAGATAAGGAACATAAAAAAAACGTAAGGGAAAGAGGGGAGGTCGCATAAGAAAGCATCAAAATATCAGAAAAGGGGGGGTAACAAAATGAAAAAAGTCTCCAAGGGGAAAAAAATAAAAAAAGTCTCCCAGGGTCACATCAGACCGGCAAAGGGGGACGGGGGGGTAAGCAAAATGCAACATTCCCGCAAACGCAATGGGACAGTCAGACTCAGCCTGTGTCCAACCAAATGGTGCGGCAGCCCAGTCAGGCATGTTCTCTTTTCGAAAAGTCCCCGGACGGGCAGGACCCAGAATGATCCAACAGTCTCCAGACCACCCACATAACCACGAGGTACGCTCTTTTCCAGGTCATCAGGACAGGGAGCTGGGAAATCCCTGCATCCATGCAGGACAGCCATCGACCGGCGCCATGTCCCCTTAATGAGGGGGCCCAGGTCATCTCACTCCAGCATTGTCATGCAGGCACAGAGGCCTGCGAGTACAGCCATTTTCTCTTCAGTGGGGAGGGCAGCGACCCGGTTCCTGGTCTCACCAGCCCCATCCGCCTTCTTAATTCCACCTCCAGTAGCAGGTGGGAGAAGGGAGCCCTCAGTCTTCTCAATCCGCAGCATGAGCCCAGCTGGGAGGAAATCCACGAGGATCACAGCAGGAACACATCCAGAACTGCAGGGAAGGCCCAAGACGGCCGCTGGCTGCACCGTCTGGTCGAAAAACAGCCAGCGATCATCCGCCTCAAGTCCGGGGGGGGACAGAACAGGCCTCGGACAGTACGCCACCAATGGCCAGCTACTCTGGCAAAAACTTAGATGACTAAAAGGTATCTAGGGTCCCCAGAGAAAGAAGGATTGGTCGAGCTCCAAAGACATGCGTCCTCCCTCATCCGCAGTCGACCACGCCCCCTACACATTTAAGTGTCACTGTCGCCCTTTAAAAGAATTTACTTTAACATGCGTTATACCCTGAACAACGGCAGATCTCGTGAAATCTAATTGTTGCTATACATGGATGGACACCTAGACATAGTGTCTTTTAGATGTTTGAATTCGTTTCGCAACAAATCTCAATTCATTTGAAAATTCATTAATTCGTATTTCAGAACTACTTCTGAAATAACGAATTGGTTTCATCTGAATTGAAATGAAAACTAAATGAAACGGTATATAACGAAATTGATTTGTGGACGGCTAGCTTTAGGATGCCAACGAAACTCCAACTGTATGTCTTATTCTGGCAAGTGGGGCACAAGTCGGGCATGCTCTTTGGGCAACACAGCCATGTCTCCTGAGGCACAGCTCCGTCTCACATGGTACTGCCATTTAAGAGCGCATTGACCACAATCTATGCCACACATGCTCCATGTAGTTGAAGGAAGGAGCAATGCATTCAGTTTACTCAATAATTCCATTCTTGTAATGTCATGTATTACTGCTCTACGGGATGAGATACAGATACATGTCCGTAATCCAGAAGGAGTGGCTCTTGATGGATGAACCACTTGGTCAGGTGGCCCCTAGCATGACAATGATGTTCATAATCCACATGCCATAGTGCATCAGGGATCGCAAATAATCCCTTAAAACAGGAGTCAGCAACCTGGGCCCTCCAGAAATGTTGGAACTACAGCTCCCACATAGCTCACCCATTCTAAAGAGTACCTGAGCCTCACGGGAAATATATGGTTGGCAGTTGCAGCGGATGATGCGCTTCCTTCCAATAAGACCGAAATAAAGGATTCTTGGTCTCTCTATCCTTTAAAAGTCCTTTTGTGGTCTTCTTGCCCCAAAAAGAACACGGGACAGAAGGAAAGCCCATGGTGCAGCAGTTAACTGGATAAGGTCCGACCAATATTAAGTAAAAAACTCACGTTTTTGGGTGTCACCCTTCGGACACCTGATGTAAATGCAACCGCTGAATATAAAGAGGCACCAGATCCCCTCTCCTTTGGATGGATATATGCGATGTGATCTTGCTTCCAATCACCATCAGGACACATGTAAAGAGCATAAAGTAAATTTATTAAGTCATGGGAAATCTAGTTTCAGAACATCTGGAGGGCCAAGGTTGTGGACCCCATGCCTTAAAATATTGGTCATGTTAAATCTTCTGACGGTTGATGGAATGGATACAAGTGTTCTTTCATAGATAGTGGGAGCAACTCCGAAAGTATCCAGATGTAGCTGAGAATATTAAAAATAATAAATCTAAATTAATTATTCCATGCCTGTGCACGGACAAGGGTGCCTTAAGGACCTAATCGCTCTGGCAGAATCATTAGTCCTTTGGTGGTTAATATATGATCTAATAATTCGTATGCGTGCGTAATAACTCTTGCAAAGCCAAAAAAAATGTGAGGGTATAAAATGTATCCAGATGAAATGTTGCGAGCGCAAGTTCAATATACCCATCCAGATAATGCATGTTCTGTTGCTGCACTTTTTTAAAATTTTCCTCTCTGGTGGAAGTCTTTACTTTGCATGGAAATAAAGTCATAATCTTTCCTTCTTGAGGTTTTGTTTTCATACCCTTGTGTTTAAGCTTCGTCAGAATAACCTAACCTTTACTGCCAGATCCTCTATATATTCATTTATTTTATTGTCTTTTGCAGAAGCAAAGTAATTTTAATAAAGCCCTTTAATCCAAGTACTTTATAGAAAATTACTAAGCCGGAGTATAGTCGCTGCGCGCATTGGACTAGAGCTATTTGCCTTGTGGTTTTATTTCCCTCCAGATTTTTTAACTCTTATGGTAAAAAAAGAAGAAAAAAAACAAGCCTTGTTGTTCTTTTGCTTTTATTATTATTTTTAAGGAAGCATTTCACCTCGTTCAAATAAAATACACGTTATTTCTGTACAACTTTCACATTTCCTATGATGGATGTGAAATGCACATTTTAGGTTTTGTTTTTGGTCTTTTTTTATGGGTTTTCTATTCATTACAGAACATATTAACCAATTTGGTGCCTGTGTCTGTTTTTAACCCCTTCACTACCAAGTGATTTTCCACAAATCCGTGAGGAACCAGTGTTTGTTTTTATTTTTTAATCACTTTCTGTTAATTATACAGTAAGGCATCTTTGGGAATATTCCCAGTGTATTGCTTACTGTAATAACCTATATGGCAGGCAGATGTCGCCATCTAATGGCCAAATGGTGTTACATCTCATGAAACTGCAGTTTTTGTTTCCGTGTCGGCTACATAATGTCCGACATTAATTCCTTAGCCGATGTTAACCAGATTTAGCACCGTGGGCATTATGCCCACAGGGCTAAGACTTTGAGAGCATCTTCTGGAGCTCAAAAGCAAACGAAATTCATTTACAACAAACAAATTTCATTCACAATGGCACAGCACAGCCTCAGGTTGTGTTAACACGACATCTGGCTGCTGCGTCTGCTACTGCTGTTTGTGTATACACTATCACAGTAGTGAAGGGGTTCATTTTGTCTTATTCCCCATTGGTTAATAGAAAGCGCTGCAAACACTGTCAATGCAATTTATCCCCTTCATGACGGGCGGGGGGTTGACAGTGGCGAAGCGTACCTCAAGTGGCGCCACGGGCCTCTAATGTAGCCCGACTATGCAGCCGACATGAGTTCAGGCCGGCTCTCTGCAACCAATGATGCGAGGTGTGCACCGGCTGCAGGGATGGGCTGAGGTGTCTCATTGAAGACAGCGGGGCGTAACTGTATGCCCTGCGTCTTCAAGGCCCACCCGCTGCATGGACGGCATAAAACGTCCTGTGGCGGGAAGGGATTAAATGATAATAATGAAATCAACACTTTTAAATAAAATTGGTCAATAGTTCCCAATCACATTATAGTACAAACTTGTTAGTATTTATGATGACTGGGTAATGCCTCCACATTAGCGCTTCCTAGAGAAATAATTGTACAGTAGGCAGCCATACAGCCAAGCCACAGTCAGGGTTTCCAGCTCGGATGAGTCAGTCTTTTGTACTAAACCTCTTCACTACTGTGATCTTGTTTGCATGAAGCAGCCGATATCGTGTTAACAAGATCTGGAGCTATGCTGTACCATTGTTAGAATGAACAATATTTATTTGCTGTAAACTAATTTCATTTCCATTTGTGCGCCAGACGGTGCCCTCAAACTTTTAGCGCCTCAAGCAAGACACCTACGTTGCTGCACCAGTTGGTATAAGTGAAAAGTTTTGTGTAACACGGACCTGTTCACTTGCTGCAGCACCGAGCTCCAGCTGCAATATCTCCTTTTGGCCAGCAGATGGCGATGTCTGCCTGATGATAATACGCACTTGTAAATTATACATTAATTATATGTTGGGACTATTCCTAGCTAATAATTAATGAACAGCTATTTTTTTTTTTTTTCGTTCAAAAATTCACCGGTTCCTGGTGGATTTCTGGAAAATTGCTTGTTAATCGGGTCATCGGCTCACTGGTTAATGCCAACGGCTCAATCAAAGCCTTTATTGGCTTTTATTTGATTATTATTAATAATGGCAAGCTAATTTTAAGAGGAGTACGCCAAGACACTCTAATTCTGGGATCTCAAACTCTGCGCTCCCAGATGCTTACTGCCTACAATTCTCCGAATTCTTTTGAATGCAACAAATGGTCGAGAATTGGGAGGAAGGGGGTGACGGTCAGAAACATCTGGGGGGGGGCCAGAGTTTGAAATCCCTTCTCTTATTCATACATCTCCCCTCGAGTTCCGATCTGTATGCAGGGATTGACCTTTATCATCCTTGAAAGGGATGTCGAGAACGTTTAAAATGATTGATCACTCAAGACCCACGACTGTTTTACATATTCATTCATTGTCTAAAGGAATTTTATAAATCTCTTCCTTTATTTTAATTTCCCTTAGAGCATGTATTGGTCCTCCTGTAAACGTATTGTACATGTTTGTAATCACATACTCCTTCCTATCTTTGAAACCATTCAGGAAAAACCAACCATTAAACCAGCTTACTTGGTTTATTTTCCTTGTATAGTGATGACAATATTTAGAATCCCCCTCATTTA
The DNA here is from genome assembly GCA_009667805.1 of Leptobrachium leishanense. Lineage (NCBI taxonomy): Eukaryota > Metazoa > Chordata > Amphibia > Anura > Megophryidae > Leptobrachium > Leptobrachium leishanense. Next base: position 43,042,454 of record CM019068.1, read on the forward strand.
ACCTTTTCATTTTTTCTACATTTGGTCGAAATATATGAACCACGTTTTTAGTTCATTAGGCATTATCCTACCATTGTTCGTTTATTATGCGATGGTTTGCTATTCCGTAGCCTCGCCAAAAGAAAAAAGCTATTTTAACCTAGGGGTTATCTATCATTAAGACAGTTCTCCTATTATTCATAAAGTTCACGATAAGAGTACCGGCCTGATAAAGAGCCACGTATTATGTAATAGTGAAAGGAATCACATTCCGAGCACATAATAATTAGATACAGTGCAATTTATCATCTGTTCTGCACCAATTGCAGGAAAAATCACACGGTTTTTGGCAATATTTATATATTCACAAATTCACACACTACGTAACTATAAGACGTGGCTTTGCTGAACATTGTTCCTGAATATTCTATTTTTTTTAATGTTTCTCATTTGGCGTTCGTGACATTTAAGGGTTTTTCTTTTCTCTCCATCACATTTGGAACATACCACAATCTTCTGATCGTTTATTCAAACCCACATAGATGGCGCTTGAGCAGCCACATGCAATCAAATAGAATACACAACTTTATGCTTTTAATTTTTCACCTGCTCTTGAGTTCGGCAGGTTTAAACAGGTGAATCCCATAAGAGTCAATGTAAAACAAAAAAAAAATGTGTTTTTATTCAACCGTTTATTCTTTTCATTTGCAACAAAAGGCCTTTTTACTATTATTATTTTTTAGGTGTTTTTTTCGATTTATTATTTTTTTAAAGCAAAAGATTTGATTCTAGTTTTTATAGCGTTTTTTTTTTTTTTTATAAAGATCTTTTTCATTCTTGCCATGCTTTTTTATTGGTTTAAATGCCTTTTAAAAAATTGCTGAACATTGTTCCTGAATATTCTATTTTATATATACAGTTGTGTTCAAAATTATTCAACCCCCAATGCTGTAAAGGGTTTTAGGGAATTTAGTGTACATTTGTAATTGTATTCAGAATGAAATCCTACAAGGACTTTTTAAAGAACCATATGCAACGAAAATGACATCAATTGGTTTTGTAATACAGTAGTAAATGTTCTTTTGTGAATTCTTCATTGACACAATTATTCAACCCCTTAAAGACTACCACTCTGAAGAACAGAGGTTCATTCAAGTGTTTTCAATCAGTATTGAAAACACCTATGGATGTCACGGAGCAGCAATAAAGCATAATAAGCACCAATTAGGCAGCTTTAAAATGACTGTGATACTCAGCTCCTTCTAGACATTTACTGTGTGGTTACAAACATGTGAAGTCAAGAGAATGGTCCAGGAAGCAAGAGAGAGGTGATTACTCTTCACAGGAAGGGCAATGGCTATAGAAGATTGCAAAGATGTTAAACATACCAAGAGAGACCATAGGAAGCATCATTCGCAAATTCAAGGCAAAGGGCACTGTTGAAACGCTACCTGGTCGTGGCAGAAAGAAGATGCTGACTTTGACTGCTGTGCGCTACCTGAAGCGTAGCGTGGAGAAAAGTCCCCGTGTGACTGCTGAGAAACTGAGAAAAGATTTATCAGATGTGGGTACTGAAGTTTCAGCTCAGACAATACGGCGCACACTGCGTAATGAAGGCCTCCATGCCAGAACTCCCAGGCGCACCCCTTGCTGTCTCCAAAGAATAAGAAGAGTCGACTGCAGTATGCCAAAAGTCATGTGGACAAACCACAGAATTTGGGATAGTGTTCTGTGGACTGATGAAACAAAATTAGAACTGTTTGGGCCCATGGATCAACGCTATGTTTGGAGGAGGAGGAACAAGGCCTATGAAGAAAAGAACACCTTGCCTACTGTGAAGCATGGCGGGGGATCAATCATGCTTTGTGGCTGTTTTGCTTCTGCAGGTACAGGGAAGCTTCAGCGTGTGCAAGGTACCATGAATTCTCTTCAGTAACCAGGAGATATTGGATGACAATGTGATGCAGTCCGTCACAAACCTGAGGCTTGGGAGACGTTGGACCTTTCAACAGGACAATGATCCCAAGCATACCTCCAAGTCCACTAGAGCATGGTTGCAGATTAAAGGCTGGAACATTTTGGAGTGCCATCGCAGTCACCTGACTTAAATCCCGATTGAGAACCTCTGGTGGGACTTAAAGAAAGCAGTTGCAGTGCGCAAGCCTAAGAATGTGACTGAACTGGAGGCTTTTGCCCATGACGAATGGGCGAAGATACCCGTAGATCGCTGCAAGACACTTGTGTCAAGCTATGCTTCACGTTTAATAGCTGTTATAACTGTAAAAGGATGTTGTACTAAGTACTAAGATTGAATGTCACTTGGGTTTGAATAAAACTGATAATGATGTGAGCACAGAAAAGACATTTGTGGTTATTTCATTATAAATGTTATGTTATATTTGTCTGACCTACACGTGCCTCTTTGATTTAATTGTAAGCAAGATGACTGAATGATCAAAATCAATGTCAAACTGGCCAAAACACTCAATTTCAGTGGGGGTTGAATAATTTTGAACACAACTGTATATGTTCCTGAATATTCTATTATATATATATATATATATATATATATAAATAGAATATTCAGGAACAATGTTCAGCAATTTTTTAAAAGGCATTTAAAAAAATAAAAAGCATGGCAAGAATGAAAAAGATCTTTATAAAAAAAAATGAATAAATCCGTTACAGAACTAAAAAAATATGTATGTATGTATGTATGTATGTATGTATGTGTGTGTGTGTTTTACATTTGGCATTCGTGACATTTAAGGGTTTTTCTTTTCTCTCCATCCCATTTGGAACATACCACAATCCTCTGATCGTTTATTCTAACCCACATAGATAGAAACATAGAAAATGTCGGCAGATAAGAACCTTTCGGCCCATCTAGTCTGCCCAATTACATGGATACTTTACCTGGATTTATCTTTTGTTTAGGATAACCTTATGCCCAGTGGCGTAACTAGAAACCTGAGGGCCCCGGTGCAAGAATCCACGAAGGCCCCCCCCCCAAAAAAAGCTCTATTTTTACTTATTTTTCACTGCAAAATAAAACAAAGATAGTATTGCCCCCCAGCTCACATGGATATATATTGCCCCCAGCTCACATGGATATATATTGCCCCAGCACACATGGATATATATTGCCCCCCAGCTCCCATGGATATATAATGCCCCCAGCACACATGGATATATATTGCCCCCCCAGCTCACATGGATATATATTGCCCCCCCAGCTCACATGGATATATATTGCCCCCCAGCTCACATGGATATATATTGCCCCCCAGCTCACATGGATATATATTGCCCCCAGCTCACATGGATATATATTGCCCCAGCACACATGGATATATATTGCCCCCAGCTCACATGGATATATAATGCCCCCAGCACACATGGATATATATTGCCCCCCCAGCTCACATGGATATATATTGCCCCCCCAGCTCACATGGATATATATTGCCCCCAGCTCACATGGATATATATTGCCCCCCCAGCTCACATGGATATATATTGCCCCCCAGCTCACATGGATATATATTGCCCCCCCAGCTCACATGGATATATATTGCCCCCCAGCTCACATGCATATATATTGCCCCCCCAGCTCACATGGATATATTTGCCCCCCAGCTCACATGGATATATATTGCCCCCCCAGCTCACATGGATATATATTGCCCCCCAGCTCACATGGATATATATTGCCCCCGCTCACATGGTGTATATATGGCCCCAGCTCTCATGGGTATATAGGGCCCCCAGCTCTCATGGGTATATAGGGCCCCCAGCTCTCATGGGTATATAGGCCCCAGCTCTCATGGGTATATAGGTCCCCCAGCTCTCATGGGTATATAGGTCCCCCAGCTCTCATGGGTATATAGGCCCCAGCTCTCATGGTATATAGGGCCCCCAGCTCTCACCTCTGCTGGCCCCAGGGCAGGCTCCGCCGGCGTCCCGTTCTTCTCCGAGGCGAGCGCCGCTGGAAACATGCGTCTTGGCGCTTGCCGGAAACACCTGATCAGCGCAGAGTCTCGCGAGAGGATCTCGTGCGCTGGTCAGGTGGTTCCTATCCCACGTGAGCGGCCAAGCTGCATGTCAGCGGCCGCTCGCAGGGAGAGGACGGCCAGCGCGCGCTCCCAGATTCTGGCGCTGATTGCCGGAATCTGGTGGCGGCACCGGCCCCCCTCCAGTGGCGGAATGCCAGCCGGTCACAACTGCGACTGCTGCGACCCTGGTACTTCCGCCACTGCTTATGCCTATCCCATGCTTGCTTAAACTCAATCACTGTTTTGGCCTCTACCACTTCAACTGGAAGACTGTTCCATGTATCCACCACCCGCTCAGTAAAATAATGCTTCCTGATGTTACTTTTAAACCTTTGCCCCTCTAATCTAAGACTATGTCCTCTTGTTTTGCTACTTTGTTTCCTTTTAAATATGGCGCTTGAGCAGCAAAAGTAGTGGATGAGGAAAATATTTCCCAAATGCAATCAAACAGAATACACAACCTTATGCTTTTATTTTTCAGTCTGCTCTTGAGCTTGAAACTTCGGCTTTTCCCATCACATCTACGTCAAAATATGAAAAATGTATCAATGTGAAATTATTTCTGTAAATTACTAATTATTCCGGGTAAATCTCTGCGCCCCTTGAGTACATTAATTGCCCTTGAAGGTGAGAGTTATCTCCTAACTTTAAATGTCAAGATGACATTATGTTGATTGCGGGACATGTTCTTGCATTAATACCGTTTAATTCGCTTTTAACTAGTAATATATATAAATATATATATCACAATTTCATATATACATATGGACGTGAATGGTTTTCATTTGCAAAGCTGCTTTTCACATAATAAAGATAGTGTAATTCTATTCACTGCAAACGGCAGGGCCATAGGTACACAGGTGCTGTCATCATTTAGTACATATGGATCCCATAATTAACAGTGTTGGTGCTTCAGTTTCCTCCGTAATGTATAACTTACTTTTAACTTTGTTCCAAATCATTTTTGTGCGGCAGATCGGTGAATGCTGAATCCAAACACCTAAACACTGTAAGGGTTATTCAATAAGAGCCAAACTTGCCACCAAATTGCACCGAACGGTGAATTTCACCCTACGGTGCAATTTCATGGCAATTCGGTTATTCAGAAAGCTGTCAATTCGCCAAATATTGGCGAATTGCCAGCTCAATACAGTGCAGTTCACCCCAGATCGCTGCAATTCGGCAACCTTCGGCAGCTGTGAAATTGTCCCGTACAGAAGTAATGGTTAATCTATTCAGAGAATGCCGAACTGCACCAAAATCTTGGCAAAATGCCCAGATTTTCAGTGGTTCAGTTCGACAGGTTTAAACAGGTGAATCCCATGGTCTCTACCCATTGCACCTTGTACAGCGCTGCGGAATGTGTTGGCACTTAATAAATAATAACATACCATCTATATAATCCTTTAAAGCGTTTATTGAATCTAATTCTTAGGGAGGTGGTAGCACTTTGAACTGTAGACTAGAGCACAATTGGTGAATTACAAGATCTAGAATAGTCAAAAACGAATGTATCGCTACAATAGCCGGAATGTTAGGAATGTTTTCATAAGATACAATATGCTTCTACCTCTGTAACATATATGATGGACCATCTGTCGGGTGCAGTCAACGTGCACATAGGTGCATTTGTCCTGAACACTATTGGTAATGCTATAAATCATATTATTGCTATGCTTATATTATGGAAATTGATAGTTTACTTGCGTCGCTGCTAATACGTAGAATAGAAAAATGTTGCCATCTCTATGTTTTGTATATCTGTTAATCATTCGTATCTGAAATGTGAATTTGCATTCATAGAATTTCCGGGAAATATTTCTTTTTTTATCCTCTTTGAATCTGTTTCACATACACACGCGCATATCGCGGTGGTCAGAGAATCCGTGCAGAGATGAGATGACATTGAAATAACATTGATTTATGTTCACATAGGGCTATCAGTTATGGGCTTTTGACCATTACGTCTTAACCATCACTTACTCCTGTCCAATTGTAGCTGCTTTTACACACCTGCACTTGCAAAGTAACAACGTTCCTTGGTTCCATGATTTTCTGAATTCACCCACTACCTTTTCTAAACACTTTTCTGTGTATAGGCAGTTTTTAAAAAAAATAAAAACGTTATGCCATGTAATCCCGCTATCAGGAAACAAGGAGCCCTATTCCGCACTTACATATAACATCTTCTGTAGCTATCCTATTCCGGGAATCGCTGTTCCACTCTTTCTGCAAGCTGGGCTTGCGGTTAATGTAAATTAAAGCTTCCTATACCTCATACAGGAGACTTAATTTGTACCTCCGAATGGAAGCACAAGCTAGAAACATAGAAACATAGGTTCTTATCTGCCGACATCTTTCTATCTAGTCTGCCCAATTACATGGATACTTTACCTGGATTTATCTTTTGTTTAGGATAGCCTTATGCCTATCCCATGCCTGCTTAAATTCAATTACTGTTTTGGCCTCTACCACTTCTACTGGAAGACTGTTCCATGTATCCACCACCCTCTCAGTAAAATAATGCTTCCTGATGCTACTTTTAAACCTTTGCCCCTCTAATCTAAGACTATGTCCTCTTGTTTTGCTACTTTGTTTCCTTTTAAATATACTCCCTTCCTCTACCTTGTGGATTCCCTTTACGTATTTAAGTAAATACTCCAAGGTAGCCTCCTCAAAGCTGGAGTTAAGTGATTTTTCCAGTTCAGACTCCCTTAATACAGTGACCTAACCCCCCTAAAACTCATATACACACCTCTCATCCTGCAGTGGAGAGGGCTGCGTGTCCTGCCGCCTCCTCTCGCCAGGAACAGAGGCAAACTGGGAACAAGTAGTTCCCAGTCTCCCTCCACGATTCCTCTGTGGTGCTGTGAGATTGAGCTCAAAGGTGGAATGCGCTGGGCTCCATGGAATCCTATGGACTCCAGGAGCGAATACTCGCAGTGGCGTGCAGCGTCGCTGCCGGTATTGGGCAGGCCCACGCTTTGTTCTAGGGTAGGTGCGAACAAAGAATAGGTAGATGAAACAGCGACTGCCAGGAAAATTTGCAAATGTGTTTTTTTTTTTTTTACTTGCGACTCCGGTTTACTGACAACTGTGGAATAGAGGGGTCTCAGGGGAAAATGTACCTTAAAAGCAAAAGTCCATTCCATTGACTTTTACATCATCTGCAGTACCAAGGATACATCCTAAACACTTTCCCCCACAAATACGGTCTATATTGAATGGATACCCATGTCAAGTAGTGAGCCGAAACATGACTGCACTGGAATGTGTTTGGATGGTGTACGTTTTTTTAAAATTCAAAATGTCTATTTTTTTTTTCCCTCAACACCCCTCCCCCCATGTGAATATTTAATAGGTATCCGGTGTATTTGTTTTCATGCATCTCTTCTGTCTTACCAGATGTGGGAAGAAGCCATCGCCCTCGGCAAAGAACTGGCAGAACAGTATGAAAACGAAATGTTCGATTATGAGCAGCTTAGTGATTTGCTGGTATGTTCTCTTTCAAGATGTAAATGCAAAGGGACCGAACACTCCATATTAAAATGGTTTTAATGATTTTAAAAACCCCAAATTTAGGAATAAGTGATGGAGATGGGATTCCAATATCATCACACATTCATAGGCCTGCCACAACGTCAAAATACTCCACCACGGCAGGTGCTATCCTTCATAACCCAATGACTGTTCCTTTTAGGTAAACCCTCTTACTTGGGACATAAATCCTCCTGGGAATTAGGTGTTTTTAAATTCTTAAGAACTATATTAATATAGTGGTCTGTACACTGAATTTTGTACTTGATCAGGGTTATTCAGAGAGAGGTGAATACCAAGAGAATTGGCAGAATAGAACAATCTAGACCAAATAGCCAATTTGGAAAGTGAGATAAAAAGGAGAATTGTTCAAGGTTGGGTATTTTGACCTAGAATTTTCACTTCTCCAGTCTTTATCCTGGGTTTCACCTCTCTCTGAATAACCCTGATTCTGTCTCAGAAGCCCCCTTTGTAAAATACATGTTCAGGTTGAGTGCTGCTATTCTGGTTTTGCATGTTCAATGTAAATTTGTCATGTATATAAATTAATTAGGAGCATATGGCAACATTTACCTCCTGAAATATGATTTCACTATGTTGATATTCTTGTGTTTCAGAATCTGGCTATAATTTTCTCTAGCCAAGCATATATTCCACACACAAAGGGGAAAAAAAACATTAAAGCTAAGAAAATAAGGGCTGCATTCTGCGCCGGGTGTAAACCTAACCAGAGCTGTTGTAAACTTGCCACAGCCATTAAGGTTTATGGCATTACGTTTACACCAGTGGCCCTATTCCACAGTTGGCATTAAGTAGACCGCAGGAGCTGTATAAGATAATGGTTCAAGTGCTCAGCTTAAACTCAACACGTCTTATTCCGTTCAGAGACGCAAGCTCTGCTGCATCTCTGACATCATGGCTCCTTACTGTACATTAACGTCTCCTATATTTTATTCTGGAGATGTTAATGTGGAGCCTGTAGATGAAGAAATAGCTATTCCAACCTAACTTGTCCTTCAACTGCACCTCCGGTTATTGTGCAAAGGCGAATAACATAACATTAATTTGAAGACACTAAAAAATCCCATACTCGCCTCCGATCCCTTGAAGAAAGTGGTATGATCCACCATTTCCTCTTTCTCTGGGAAGCTGAACACTGGGAACAAATGTTTAGCCATGTACCTCCACGAATCCTTCCGCCCTCCCAACAGAACCACTCGTACGAGCTCTTGCAGAGCTGGAGCATGACTGCATCTGACTCCATGGAGTCCTATGGACTCCTGAACCTGATATCAGCGGCACCGGCATATAGCTCCACTGTCATTATCCTTCAAGACTTGAAAAGTATTTTGACTCTAGCTACTAAGAAAGTGGCTTGGTCAGAATATGGGTATAAAAAGTGTGACGGTAATGGAAACTGTCTGGAGCAAGAGTTTTCCATTAGCGTTTGACGCCAATGGTAGAACAGGGCCCGAGGTGTGGAATACAGCCTTATTGTGGAAAGAGAAGCCTCCTTTCACTGCCGTAGCCTGGAGCGGATGCTTCTTTCTCCTACCGGACTTATTGGCTAAAAAAATATATATGTATTTCGAATGATCTGTAGTAAAAATATTCTAGACTAGATGTAGTGTGTGTAAATCCACTCGGTGACTAATATCACCCAGCCATGGCTAATATATCAAGCAAATTAAAAACATTGCAAACTTATCCGAGATGTGATAGACACTAAAAGAACCTTGAAAGATCAATAAATATTCCCAAATAAATAATAAGAGTAGCATCATTTTGATGAGGTGCCGACCAAACAATTTAAAATGCACTATTAAATTGGATTTCACACCACTAAATAAAACTGTTGGCAAAGGGCGCCTTTATTAATTGGATAGTTCTCTTCAGGACACAAGTTACTCCAGCTCCGCTGAAATATCAGCCAAAATAAATTACGATTTCAATTTACCCATAATGAAAGATGGTTTAGTGGTTTTTGTGTGTGTGTGTGGCTAAAACACATTTCCCATTTAATGTCATTCTCTTTCAGAACACACTTAACCGGGTTAAATCTTAGCCGATACCATCATCTATTTATATTTATTATTTGAAATTTATTATTTCGTCCTTTTAACAAAAGTGTATGTTTTGTGGTTTTCTTTTTCAGAGAAAACAAGCTCAATTTTTTGAGAGCATCGTGAAAGTCATCAGGCCCAAACCGGATTACTTTGCCGTTGGGTATTATGGGCAAGGATTCCCCACTTTTCTTAGGGTAAGTCTGAGTTACACTTAAGTTTTTATTTCCAGGTGTTAAAAGTATTATTTGGTTTCTCAAACAATAACATTCTCCAACGTGTTTCTTTTGGCAGGGCTCGTAATACCAATAATTATCAAGGGAATTTGGGCATTTTTTAGACCAAAAAAGATGTACTGAAAAAGCGGAAGTTTGATAGAAGGTCATAAACAGACAGCAATACAAGAGAATACATTTAAACAGAATGTTTAGAAGTAATTACAGGTATAAGGGTATAAAACTATCCTCCTGATCAACATGGCTGCTGAGAAGAACTGACCTATGCTCTACAGTAGACATGTGCATTCGTTTTAGTACTAAAACGATTTAGTCCGAATTTTGGGATAATTTAGTTTTCGTATGACTCAAGAGATACGAAACTGCTCAGTACAAAAAACGAAAGAAACTAAAATAAAATGCACTACATTTTAGTTTCAGTACTATTTGTGATATTACACTGATGAGTGAAGGAGACCAGCAATGAAGAGCGCAACATCGCAAAGCTACAGAAAAAGTTTGTATGCGTAATCCTTCCCGACCCCTACCCGAAAATCTGACAGTGATCGAGCTCCAGAATACTCGCTCGCATCACAGACAGCCAGCACAGGAGAGGAAACCTTTACTTAACCTTTGCATGTCTATGAGGCAGACAAGATGATAAAAGCAGCTGGAGAAGGAAAACATTCAAATAAATCACACTGAAAGCTAATGACAGTCGAGGGCTGGATAGTAAAAACCCCTTTATAACGAGCAGCGCTGGGAGAAGAGCGGTACTTTATAAAACGTGTGTTATCTCCCCTCCCGCTCTGCATAATAGGGGCTTAGTTCTGATACATTTTATATTATCCAGGAGCACTATCCCCCTTTCCTCATCTATAATACACTTTTTATATAAAGTCCCTCTCCTCTCCCAGTGCTGCTTGTTATAAAGGTTTCTTTTTACGTCTGATACATTTAGTATCCAGCTCTCACAGTTACTCTGTCATTATGAGCCTTCAGTGTGATTTATTTGAATGTTTTTCCTGGATTTAAAGTGCTTTATTTTATTATAACAATAAATTTACACCAGTCATCTCTTCTCTGAGCTTTTAGACCGATTTACGTTAATATTTTCCCTCTCCCCTGCTTTTATATTCCTGTGTCTCCCCCCCACAGAGATACAAAGTTTAAGTAAAAGTTCCTAAGTTCCTTCTCCTGTGCTGGATAAGCATTGCATTCCGAAGTTCTGCACCCTCTACATGCCAATGTAGTAGGATGTTCTATACAGAGAGGGGCATTAATTAATGCAGGAGGATGCTCTATACATTATACAGATAGGGGTATTCATGCAGGAGGATGTTATATACATTATACAGAGAAAGGGATAAATTGAGGAGGATGTTCTATACAGAGAGGGACATTAATTCATGAGGATGTTCTATACATTATACAGAGTGGTATTAATCAATGCAGGAGGATGTTCTATACATTATACAGAGAGGAGCCTTTTTTTTTAGCCTTTTATATCCAGTGGCTGTGAGCACTGAGATCGGCTGCTTGTTATATTATCTCTGTGAGATACTGTAACAAGCAGCGATCTCAGCCCTCTGAGGAGCCACTATAATAGTAATTGTATCAACTGGTTTTCGGAAGAATGAAATTAGTTTTCATACTAAAGAACTGAAAATGAATTTCTTTAGCAACTAAACAAATTGCATTTTAGGACTAATCCATTAGTTCAAAACGAAATTTTGTGCTGTGCACATGTCTACTCTACAGGATGCTGAATTTACTTCCTGCTGTGAACCAAATTCCTTTATGGCATATGTGCAGTAGACTTGTGCACCTTTTTTTTTTTTTTTTTTTTCGGTTCGTTCGGATTTTGTAAATTTTCGTTTCGGTCGATTTCCGTTTCGGTTCGGTTTGTTTCGGTTCGTTTTTCGGATCGACTTGATGATTTCGGAAATTTTCGTGTTTTTCGGAACATCTGTTCTCCTCGTTTCAAAGTGTCTATTCATTTTGACGTAAACTAATGGTTTTTCAGATCTGATATTTCTGTCGATACGATAATTCTGCCATTGAGATTTCTCATGTTTTACAAGGATACATTGAGATTTCTCTGGTTTCCTGGGAAGGATACATTGAGATGGGAATGATACAAAATTACAGAATCAGTGATCTAACCGAAAAATACGATGTCTGAAATTACTGAAATGGAACCGAAATCAGGAATGGAGCCGAAATCAGGAATGGAGCGAAAATGAATTTCGATTTTACACATTTCTAGTCCGTTCGAAAATTCCGAAAAGTTTTTGTTTCGGCTCGGAAATTTGTTCGGATCTGCGGTTTTCGGATCTGAAAATTTACGGAAAATCATCCGAATGCACGAATCGGGAAATTTCATGAAAATTCCGAAACCCGAAACGCACATCCTAATGTGCAGTACAATCTCAATAGTTTGGCTACTTGAGTTGTTTTTTGTGTACAGGTAGGACACATGTTATCGGGAGCCCGAGCGTTCTGGATTTTGGATTCTTTCTGTAAATTCGACTTTTCCTGTTAACGCAATGTGACACTGACTATCAAGATGGGTAGTTTTTGGAAGCTGTAGGCAAGTATGGAGGTTGGCAGTGAACAATATAATAAGATAAGCTAGCGGCTATCTGAAATGTAAGACGGACCGACATTCAGAATTTAGTTTTAGAATTAGAGAGGCTTGGGTCGCACAAATTGTTTGAAGAACTTTACCTGTGTGTTTGATAAGCCTAATCTCGAGTATTCAAATCACGGCTTATGCGATTATTAGGCGTTATTAAATATACGCATCATTACAAATGTTAAAATGTTGCCTTTAATGCATTGCCAAAGCCATTTAACAAAGGATTAATTTGTAATTAGTCTGTGAGGTCTTATTCAAAGCGCAGTAAATATTTTTCTAAATTCCCCATGTTGCCGAAAACCTGCATATACTTTCTAAGGCAGATAAACCTATTTCCTGGCACTTTGCTGAGCCTTTGTGTTGGTGAATGCAGAGCTTCGAACATAAATAGAATCAAAAGAACCTCTTCTGTATGTTTCAGAAAGGAGCAGTTTTATGATGAGATAGATACAAGATATCTCTCGTACATATCTGTGTAGTGGTATTGGCAAATAGTGCTAGGACACTATGGCCCCCTACTATAGCCGAGTTGGTAGTACAATGCTGGATATCAGCGCAAGCTGTTAAGTATTATTGGCTCCTTATTACTCTATAGTGAGCAAGCTGCTATATTAAAATTGTCCAAAGAAGGTAGTGGAGAGCAGTGCTCCTCGTACTCCGGATCCTAATTTCAATAATACTTGTGCCGAAGCCTAGATATGGCTAGGCCTTCTATCAGTGATTCTTTTACTTGTATACCTCGGTATTAACATATATATATATATAATAGTTCAATGAAGATTGTGTACTCACATTTTTTAACGCCCTTTTCAAAAGGCACCAAACATTAGGCAACCGGCGGTTCAAGGGAGCACCGGACCTCCAAGTCCTCCTAGGTGGTCCTCAGGCTGTGGTTGAGTTGTTGAGTTCCAGATATATTGCAGTACAGGCAATTTCTTAAAATTGGTTTATTAAAATAAGTATTATACAATAAAAATATACCACAGACGCGTTTCGCTAGAGATTCATCAGTGCTATATTAGCCAGTAACCACTCAGCTTGTAGTTCAAGTGAGCTACTAATGAATACTGGCAGCAGCGCTGCTGGATCTTGTGGGATAGCGCCTGGTCAGCGTAAAGGACACTATTTGTTCTGTTTACGTTGGATCGCCCTTCACAGGAGTGGGTCAAAAATCACTTAACCATACCTTTTGTGCTGCTGGTAAAAAAAAAGTCTCATTACCAGTCGCAAACAGATCTAACGAGCCACCATGGAATTGCTCACTATTTTCCATCAACTCGAACATCAGAGCTTCCTGTACAAAGTGTAGGATGCGTTAATCTATAATGCAGTTTGCAGCTGTACTGGAATAAGACGTGAGCTGTTAGTATTAATGAGTGGATGCGTTATACTTAATGAATCACTCAGTGATGCTAATGCATATGGTGGAACAGGTTTCTACAATAATTACTGTGCACATTATAAAGCAACACACTTTACAGTATATCACCATATATTAAGACATGCCCACATTCAAGCACCAAGTTAACCACAGATCAAATGTTCTCACCAGGAACCCCATACGTGTCTGAACATTGTTACCTGCCTTACATATGACCTCCCTCAATGGATGGCCTTGCCATCTGCAATTAAACATTGTGTAGAAAGTCAGAAACCTCTACTTTTAGCCCAAAACAATACTTTTGTTTGTTGTTTATAATTACAATGAACGTGTTCCTGCTGCTAAATCTTCTCATTTAATATAAAGTTTGCAGTTTCCAACTTAATGGCATTGGCTGATCCATGTTAGAGCAGGAGATCTTCAAACGTATATTCCTGTTATAATACTGTAAGTGCCAGGACGGAAAATAAGAGGTTTACACTATTGTTAGAGACAGCGCGGTTTCTTCAAAAGTTGCAATAGTGTCACCTGTGTGTAATACAGGAGATAAGCATCAAAAACTAACGTTTTGAGTGTGGAACCCTTCTTCAGTATAATGCCCATCATTTGATGCTCATCTCGTGTATTAAATTGTATTTCCATACGATACTGCTTGACATTCTAGTCCTTCCTTGAACGCACGATCTGTGTCCGTCGCAGCATTGTGACGCTTCGACGGGGACTGCCACACGCTGCAATTTGTGCCGCGCTACAGCTGGCATGCTGCGGATGTTCCGAAAGCCTCCCCTTCAAAGCGCTACGATGAACGATCCTCCGTAGGACGCTCGTCTGTCCCCGGCCTTAGGGACTAATTATCTCATGTCCTCCTGGATCTGTTGGCAGAATACTAACCTGCCTCCGTTATGTATTGTAGAATTGTCCTGTCTTTACCCATTACACATTTGTACAGCATTGCGGAATGTGTTGGCGCTTAATAAATAATAGAATAAAAGGAGAACGGCTCCGACAGGACAATATTTTTTCAACTGAACACTTCTAGTAATGTGTATAGTGCGAAGCAAATCAATGGGCAGGATGTCATATTTAATGACACACCGTTCCCTGCTAAGTATTTTCATCCGTCTCTCACATCTTTTAATTTGCCGTCGGAACCCTTGTCAATAAATTACCTCTTTTAATGATTCGTTTACCTTATGTGACTTGCTCTGCATCAAACCTGACTTTCCAGTGTGTACAAAAGATGGAACATGTTAAAAGGCAAAAGTAGGTCAGCAATAGGAGGGACCCTGGTGCCTGCTGGCAATCTTCTTTAAAACCATCATACCCAGTATTTTTGTTCTTATTTATTATTTTTTTGTTCCTGCCTCGGTTGGTGCTGATATCAAGCCACAGCTATTTAACCCCTATTAAAATACCCCGGGAGATGAGCAACACTGTCCTGATCCGCAACATCGCTTCTCTTTCAGACACTCAAAGTCCTTTTAATTAAAAATCAAATAAGCAAAACACAGATCTGTTTGCCGCATTAGAAGAATTTTTTTCCTCTCTCTCCGATAAATCTCTTGTGCCTTCCGCTGGCTAAGCTGCGCTTATTAGAAAAGTAGGGTATTCTCATATTTTATTTATTTTTATTAGCTGGGAGTTTACTGTGCGTCGTTAAAAATCCTGGTCACACACCAACGCACAGTCTTACGGTGTGGGTTGGCAAGACCACGCGGTGTGCGAGTGGGCTGTAGATATACAGCACAGACAGCGATGCCTGCTTTAGAGACTTGTCTTCAGCCCTACCAGATGGGAGGCGCGTGATATAATTAAGGGTTCGTTCGTCACGACATGCTAATAAGAATGTAATTATTATATATTACTCGGATTAATCAGTGTTAATGCCATATCAATAACAGATTCCGGTCTTCTGTAATAAATGAAATCATTCCTTTAGCTGATGCAGTGGCATGCGCACGACTGATTGTATACGTCGGAAACTCGCAACATTCTATCGCAAACATGGAAATATAGGACCCTGAGACTGCGTTCTCCAGTTGGCTAACTTGGACTGGACACTGGAGTCTGCATTCATAATATAAATGCTGGATCATGCACAAACGGCTCCATTGGGTCTGAAATGTATACATGGGATAGTGAGATTCTAATCATGAAATCTTAATGCTCACAACTGAGTTGCACCGTTTATTACCATCGAGAGAACAGCACCAGCTTTCTGTAATAGCTGCTAGCAATGAAAAGGTTTCTGCATGTTCTGTGAATTGACAATTGAGTGTATTTATCAGAAAAGCTGCAGTATGGGCCATATTTTACAAAAATTACCATGCAGATAGTCTGACATGAGCTGACAGTCATATCCCAAAGTTACAAAAATGGGAGAAAAATAAAGTCCTACAGTATATACAATAATGGTTGTATACAAGAAATAAAATGCATATATATAGTGGAGGTTTTTTATCTCACTTTTTGTCCTCCACCACAACCCTTGTAAGTACTGATTTACCCTGTGGATCCAAGCATCCACTGTAACTGGTCATCATGCCTAGCTCCTGCTGATGAGGGTCCATTAAACCCAAAACAGCGCTGTCCTAGGAGTGGTTTTGACCAGTTGCATAAACCGGATCTCTGCTAAAAAAAAAAAGCCATCTAGTATGGCATGGCATTGATCTAAGGGTTCTGTGTAAAAACAGACCCAGGATGCAAAAAAGTGAGACAGATGTCATTTTCATGTCTTACCCAGAGTTCCTTGCTGCATATGGGGAATGTAGCACAGGAGCTCTGGCATGCAGTTCTTTGAATTGCTGTGATGTGCAAATGGTTTCTGCAATAATGTGTGTGTGTGTGTGTGTGTGTGTGTATATGTATATATATATATAATATACACACACACTATATTGCCAAAAGTATTTGCTTACCTGCCTTGACTCGCATATGGATGGGTGAGCGAATACTTTTGGCAATATACTGTATATCTCTATATTATTAAAAAAAAAACGGATTTTTCAGATATGCATTAGAAAACCACGTGTGTGTGTGACCTGGAGTGGTGATAGTATATATATATTTTTTCTTTTTATTGTGGTGTTTTACCGCTTGTATACAGACCCATGATTATTGTATGCTATAGGACTTTTTTCTCCCCATTTCATTTCCCGTTTTTATTATATGTGTGAATAGACGAGCTTCCCGCTGGGAGATAGACAGTAATATATATATATTTGTTCTCATATCTCGAGGTTAAACCACTGTTTGCTATCATATACTGGCTGTGCTCTATGTTGTTTAATGAAGCAGATAAAGGTTCACATTGAGTATAACGCTTTCAGAAGTTGACGTATTTATATAATTACTTTAATACCTAGTTAAGGAATCCAATACGATTTTGGTTTT
Source organism: Leptobrachium leishanense (assembly GCA_009667805.1). NCBI lineage: Eukaryota > Metazoa > Chordata > Amphibia > Anura > Megophryidae > Leptobrachium > Leptobrachium leishanense. The sequence goes on from CM019068.1 coordinate 43,059,718, forward strand.
CCAGAAAGTGCAAACCTGGAGACTAAATTATAGAGTGTTGGTTTTGTGCATAAATTCATTCTACAAAGTACCGGCTGGATGGAGTAGAGGTAACATCACTGCTCTGTGTGGAGAGAGCCTGTGGAGACATGGGTTTGATCCCGACGAGCACCTCTCCAGTAAGTGTCCTTGGGCAAGACACCTAACGGTACATACTCACCACCCAGGACATACTTGAAAACGAGAGAAATCTCAAAGTATCCTTCCTGGTAAAATCCTTTCTCAAAAAAAAAAATTTATAGTCAATAGTCCACCATGACTCTTATAAATATTTATATAAGTTCCAGCTAGGGAAAGGGCAATAAAAAAAACAATCAAAAACTTGCTGCTTCCATGTATTTCATAAAGTGAAAGACTGATGTCGGTTTGACCAAATGTTGGACGATTGTATCCTATTTTGGATTCCAAAAAATAGTTCTGAACATTCCAAATTTGCTTACGTTTCGACTTGACCAAATCACAATTACAGCCTTACAGGTCTATTCAGAGAGAGGTGAAAAGCAGGAGAATTGCCAGAACAATGAACAATCTAGACCAAACAGTTGATTTTGGAAAGTGAGATAAAAGGGAGATTTTTTCCTAGTTTGGCTATTTTGACCTAAAATTTTCACTACTCCAGTCATTCTCCTGGTTTTCACCTCTCTCTGAATAACCCTGTGTGTATTTCCTTGAAGTGATGGGGTTACCAAATGTAAAAAAAAGATTATTAACTCTTTATCCATAGTGAGATTAAGACAAAACAACAAGGATTCTTACCTGGGTTATTATGACTGCATACAGTTAACCCTTTCACTACCAATGTCAAATAAACTAGATTTTGCATTGTGATACATTGTATTTGCATATTAATTATATGCAATAATAAATAATAATAATTGCATTATTGTGTAGGATATCGGACCATTTTGGCTATGTATCATTGTCATTTACTTTGACACAAAAGGCCATTTCTACCTCTATGCCGGTAATGCAAGATTGTGTAAGATTAGGGATGCCATCTAGGGATGTTTTGGTGTGCGTTCGCCCTCGTGTTGCTGTGAGTTTTCGGCAGATTTGCGGCGACCTTTCCCTGCTATTTGGGGACCCTGTGGTGCTTGCTGAATACACCGCAGGGTCGCCGAAATGGGGTCGCCAAATCAAATCGAATTGAAGAGAACGAAAAGTCACCGAACGTGCGGTGGCTTTTCGATTCTCTTTGAATAACTCTGTAAGTATTTCGGCAAAAAGCACTCCGTAGTGAAAGGGTTAAAGGGGAGGGACGCTGAATACCTCCTTCTTCCTAAAGAAAATATTACAGTGATGAGCAGCTGACAGTGAGTTAATGTAAGGGTTCATGAAGTTGGTACTAGAAGCCCCTTTAGTGTTCTTGAAAAGTTCTATATTGCAGTGCTTTAACGTTTGACTTTCGCTGAAGTTTATCCAGTATGCGTACAACAAAGAATTTCAATGAACAGCACTTCAATAAAAGTGGAAAAAAAATTTATGTGGTTTTTTTTTTTTGTTTTTTTTCTTCCTACTTCAGAACAAAGTATTCATTTACAGAGGGAAGGAATATGAACGGCGTGAAGATTTCGAGGCTCGCCTGTTAACTCAGTTTCCAAACGCAGACAAAATGAAGACAACATCTCCACCCGGTGATGATATTAAGAATTCTTCTGGACAATGTATCCTTAAAGACAAAAAGAGAAAAAAAAAGCATTGAATAATTTATAGTATTGATATGGTATCGATTAGGGCATGAGTGACGTCAAGGCCAACAGCACCTATACAAGCTATACGTGTCAGGCAGGTAAATATTTTGGAATATGTTTACATAGAAATACACAGAATTAATTTTAATCAATAGTATCTGCAATTACAGAACTCATTCACACATCTGTTTGTTCTTGAACAATATAATTGTGATATATTTAATCAGCGGTCAGGTCGAGTGGAAATGCCTGGGATTGCCTGAACACCGTTATCCCACTGTTTTAGCAGAGAGAACTTCCTTCCCGTTTAGGGATAGATTCTGAAAGGTATTACCTCTTTCCAGGCTGTTTCACAAAAATAAGGATGTGTGTATGTATTGTGATATAGCCACTGGACAGAGCATTCGGTGTTCAAGGCTTCGCTTCGTTTTCCAGCCACAGTACAGTCAGTATATCTGAATAAACAAGCAAACCAACAACAATCAAAAGCCTACTCCTTGTTTCGAGACTAGTTGAACATTTGTTCTCCCCTACTTATAATAATGGGCAGCTAAGTCGCTTACCAGTGAAGTAAAACAAAAAAATAAAGGGCTCTATTACAATCTTCACGCAAACGTCTGTGCGCGCGTGCAAAAACGCATTAACGCAAGGGGCAAAACCCTTTGCGCTGAACGTCGTATTACAATGTCAGCGCAACGAACGCACGTATTCGTGCGTACACTGTGCGAGCGTACTGTACATCGCACGTCCTGTACTTAACATTGTGAGCGCAAATGCATTTGTGCGCTGGTACGCGGATGGTATTACAATCTATGCGCAAAATTTAACGCACAGCGTTTGCACGCATAATTTTAACGTCTTTTAAAAGCTGGTTTTAACGGCAAATCTGAACGTCCTGGCCGAAACCAAATACACCAGCACGAAAAAAAATACAGCACAGTATAGTTACACATTCTACGCATACCCAAACAATAAAATTGAGAAGTTGTGCGTTTTTTGATACAGCATATATGCACAGATTGACTTTGGCAGGTGCAAAACCTTAACGTGAGGGTAATTGTGGTTCTTAATTCTGATTGGCTGAATCGCGTGAAAAAACAGTCTGCCCACCGATTTCTGCGTGCAACGTTAATGCGCGTGCGTTTTTGCGCGTCTTTTTTTACGCGTGTTATTTTTTGACGGATGAAATAATGCACAAGGAAGGTAATACCAGCGGTAATTTCCGCGCGTTAACATTTAACTCTTCGCGCAAAAATGTATGCGTTTACCATGCATTTTTGCGTGAAGAATGTAATAGGGCCCGAAGAGTTTGTACTTCACTTAGCGACTTCAGGGTATTCTCCTCCTCTGCTGCTCCCAGCAAAAAGACTGCTGTCCCAGAGGGAACCACAGTACCCATAGAGGCAGGGCCATCTTTAATCAGCAGACAGCTGAGAATTAGCCCTATAGGGGAAAGGGGCTTTCTCCATCCACCTGCTGACAAAATTGTGGTCTATCACCCTGATCCTAATCACATGGTCAGAGTGTATGTGTGTGTGTATATATATACAGTTGTGTTCAAAATTATTCAACCCCCACTGAAATTGAGTGTTTTGGCCAGTTTGACATTGATTTTGATCATTAAGTCATCTTGCTTACAATTAAATCAAAGAGGCACGTGTAGGTCAGACAAATATAACGTAACATTTATAATGAAATAACCACAAATGTCTTTTCTGTGCTCACATCATTATCAGTTTTATTCAACCCCCAAGTGACATTCAATCTTAGTACTTAGTACAACATCCTTTTACAGTTATAACCGCTTTTAAACGTGAAGCATAGCTTGACACAAGTGTCTTGCAGCGATCTATGGGTATCTTCGCCCATTCGTCATGGGCAAAAGCCTCCAGTTCAGTCACATTCTTAGGCTTGCGCACGGCAACTGCTTTCTTTAAGTCCCACCAGAGGTTCTCAATCGGATTTAAGTCAGGTGACTGCGATGGCCACTCCAAAATGTTCCAGCCTTTAATCTGCAACCATGCTCTAGTGGACTTGGAGGTATGCTTGGGATCATTGTCCTGTTGAAAGGTCCAACGTCTCCCAAGCCTCAGGTTTGTGACGGACTGCATCACATTGTCATCCAATATCTCCTGGTACTGAAGAGAATTCATGGTACCTTGCACACGCTGAAGCTTCCCTGTACCTGCAGAAGCAAAACAGCCCCAAAGCATGATTGACCCCCCGCCATGCTTCACAGTAGGCAAGGTGTTCTTTTCTTCATAGGCCTTGTTCTTCCTCCTCTAAACATAGCGTTGATCCATGGGCCCAAACAGTTCTAATTTTGTTTCATCAGTCCACAGAACACTATCCCAAAACTTCTGTGGTTTGTCCACATGACTTTTGGCATACTGCAGTCGACTCTTCTTATTCTTTGGAGACAGCAAGGGGGTGCGCCTGGGAGTTCTGGCATGGAGGCCTTCATTACGCAGTGTGCGCCGTATTGTCTGAGCTGAAACTTCAGTACCCACATCTGACAAATCTTTTCTCAGTTCCTCAGCAGTCACACGGGGACTTTTCTCCACTCTACGCTTCAGGTAGCGCACAGCAGTCGAAGTCAGCATCTTCTTTCTGCCACGACCAGGTAGCGTTTCAACAGTGCCCTTTGCCTTGAATTTGCGAATGATGCTTCCTATGGTCTCTCTTGGTATGTTTAACATCTTTGCAATCTTCTTATAGCCATTGCCCTTCCTGTGAAGAGTAATCACCTCTTCTCTTGTCTTCCTGGACCATTCTCTTGACTTCACCATGTTTGTAACCACACCAGTAAATGTTTAGAAGGAGCTGAGTATCACAGTCATTTTAAAGCTGCCTAATTGGTGCTTATTATGCTTTATTGCTGCTCCGTGACATCCACAGGTGTTTTCAATACCTGATTGAAAACACTTGAATGAACCTCTGTTCTTCAGAGTGGTAGTCTTTAAGGGGTTGAATAATTGTGTCAATGAAGAATTCACAAAAGAAACATTTACTACTGTATTACAAAACCAATTGATGTCATTTTAGCTGCATATGGTTCTTTAAAAAGTCCTGGTAGGATTTCATTCTGAATACAATTACAAATGTACACTAAATTCCCTAAAACCCTTTACAGCATTGGGGGTTGAATAATTTTGAACACAACTGTATATTTATATTTCAGTAACGACAATTCTGTGTGATTGCAAAGTGAATGGCATTCTCACATATAAAGATGTGCCACAGCTGGGGAGGGCAATATCCTAGATTTACCTGGAGGTTGACCACAATTTTACTCTTGCGAATATCGAGGACTCTGGGTTTGTTAATTGAGGGGCGCTCTGTCCGTGCCTCGGCAGAGCAGAGCCGACATGTTGCTAAAGCTTCCAATTATCTTTACTATGCAGGAATCCTGGCTGGACAGAAGACTTGGCAGAGCCAATGCGGGGTCCTCACAGATCTCTCCTTTTGAGATTTACAGCTCATTAAAGAAATGCTAGTGTGTGTACTTCATGGTGGTTTATATGGGGGATTTCGGTTTGCAACACATAAATGTGACCGGCAGAGTTCATTAGGATGCAAAGCCATATAACAGTTTCCAATTACAAATACTGTAGCTGCTGTTTTATATATTTTAAAAAATAGCTTCTATAAGCACAAAATTGAACTTAATTTAATTAATATGCATATAAGTGACTAGAGTCAATTTCCACGCTCTGTGTTTTGCTCTATACTAGGAGCAACCAAAAATGTATGTACAGAGCAATATAGGGGACAGGTAGGACATGTATTCACACTTCATTATTATTTGTCTGCTCCTGTCATACACATCCCTTGTGCATGCCTACACTAATCAAAACTTGTGTAACTGCAGTTGCCTAATAATTTTTTTCAAAGCCTTAAATGACTTCGACTATAAGTTATGATGACTAAAAGTATGACAAATCTATTGACATTTTCGTTAACTAATAAAATCTAGAGGAAAATATCAGGGGCTAATTTTAATCTAGTTTAAATTGTAGTCTTTTAAGACTAAAATTACCGGCATATTAATAACTAAAACATTGATTAAAATCTATTGACATTTTTGTGAATAAAAACCAAAATGTTAGGCAGGTACTGTGACTTTGAACTCTGGATACATAAGCCTAGAGATGTATTTGGGAACTGCAGGTCAGATGTTCAATATTGTTTCCCTGCCATCTCCTATGTTGAAATCACCCTGTACCGGCAGGGTGTTTGTACCGTCTGTATTATGTATGAATAATGTTGTTGTAATTATCGTTGTCTATGTTTATGGACATGGGCTATGGCTTGTGGCAGCAGCACCAGAATGGACTATGGCTTGGGGCAGCGGCACCAGAATGGGCTATGGCTTGGGGCAGCAGCACCAGAACGGGCTATGGCTGGGGGCAGCGGCACCAGAATGGGCTATGGCTGGGGGCAGCGGCACCTTGTGCCAGGATGTCTGGGGAGGGCAGGATGTGCAGGCGAAGATTCTGTGTTGTATAAAAGGCTGAACAGTTTTTCATTAAACCGATCCATACTTTTCCACCCTACACGGTGTCTCGACAAATGACTGGGTGGACTGGGAGTTAATTCACACTTTTCCTCAGCGTCTCCGGAGCAAGGAAGAGTTCAATGATGGATCTACTCAGCCGGAGTAGCGGGATCCATCACGGGGACCAATTTTAATTCAGTTTGAGTTGTAGTCCTTTGACTAAAATTCCAATTTAGATTTAGTCATATTTTGGTCAAATAAATGAACACTACTGATGGAGATGGAATGCAAAAAAATGGGTAATCAGATCATGTCATGTTTCTATTAAACAGAAGGCGCTTTCAGAATTCTCTTTAACGTGCACGATACAGATATCCAGTGTTTCACCGTGAAGCCGCTGCTTGAACTTCCTCCAAAGTTTCAAAATAAGCCCATATCAGAACAGATTTTAAGGTAACTAATCTGGTGGATGCAAGAATTCAGCGTGTATTCAGCATGGAGACAGCTCTGTGAGCCATATTGCTTTATTCTGCCTTTAATAAGGATAAAGTGGATTTCATTGCTCGTAGAACAATGCCAATGCAAATATCTTCACTGTTATTTGAATGAATTGTCTCGGCTTTTGTGAGAAAAGCTCATATATTTGCTTGTCATCTAAAATTGAATGATTTCTTATTCTGATCACCCACAGTAATCCCCACAAGGTTTTAAATAGTACAACAGATGCACGACATACATTACATAACAGTAAATCAGTAATGACTCTGTCATGCTGTTATGTTTGCGTATTTTCTTGGCACACGTAGAACGAACAAAATCTCTTTGAATAACCCGGTACGCTGGAGTGGAACAATAGATCACAGCGTGCAAAAATCGAAAATTATTTGGGAATTGTCTCTGGAAGTGTCAATCTAGCTATCGCTGTGCTTGCTTATTTGTTTATTCACATTTTTCCTTTTATTTAACTTGCTTTTAAATTAGAAGATTAAACTAAAACTGGCCAACACATTTCTGGGTATTCATCAGATTGTCTGTTGCCATTTTCCACTTCTTTTGTTTTTAAATTCTTTATTTATTAGTATTTCATTTGATTTTACTATTATTTATGAGATTCCTCTGTAGGCCTGAATAACATTATCCTTTTCACTGAAATATCATGAAACTGTAGCCTGTTGATCTTTACTTGGAGGCATTTCTAGTTGTTTTTCTTGCAGTATAAATGTTTTCAAACAGAATTTCAATGTTGAAATACATTTTTATACTATGTATCATTTACAAATTAAAAGATGCAATAAATAAGAGTGGTAAATAAAGGGTACATTAGAGAAGGCGTTGGGGGAAGGGGATCATTACCACATTAAGAGGTGCAAAAGAACGTGTTGCTACACATTAATGTTTTTCCATATGTTCTCATTATTATCTATTTAGTCTTGTTCCTTGGAGCGAATTGTTGCAACCTCTCTCAATATTTATTTACTAGCAGTCTTACTGTAACACAATGGGGGTTAAAGCACCAAGCACCAGCGTTTGCCGGCAGTGCACTAATCAAAGTGATGATCCAAACAGCAAAGGGAGATGCTTTCCAGTGTAGCTTCTTTTGCTTTTGCTGTTTGGATTATAGTTTTGAGAAGCGTCAATGTATCTCAGCAATACAATACTGGCTATTTTTTTTTTTTTTGAGAAAGGATTTTACCAGGAAGGATACATTGAGATTTCTCTCGTTTTCAAGTATGTCCTGGGTGGCGAGTATGTACCGTTAGGTGTCTTGCCCAAAAGACACTTGCTGGAGAGGTGCTCTTGCCGGGATCGAACCTGTGTCTCCACAGTCTCTCTCTACGGTTATAGAGCAGTGATGTTACCTCTACTCCACCCAGCCGGTATTTACAACATCAGCTCTTAGTGGATAACCCACAGTGTCATAACATTTCCCTCTTCTTTTCTGCACTACGGGATAAAGAGGCGAGAGTGGAATTTAATGAGGGGGCGGTTTCAGAGCATGTTATGTCTTTTTGCATTGCCACACCAGCTTTGAGGAGAGGTTTACTTCACAGTGAAATAACGTATCCTGGGTGGCAGCACAAGCTACAATGGAATAGCCTGCACTTGCACGCAGAGGTGAACATTAATGCCTACTATAATAAGTCTAGGAGACGTTAATGTACAGTAACCTTGCGCTGGGGAAACGCTACATTCGAGCCGCAAGTTCCATTTGCAGCAAGAATGGAATAGCGATTTCCCCTCGATAAAGTAACTACAGGAGACGCAATGTGTAGCATTTCCTGTAATCATCTTATCGACCACTATGGAATATGGCCCCAAGTGTCTTGAAAAAATTTGTCTGTGATTCATCCTTTCCAATATCTTGTTGACAGCCACCAATCTGCTGCGTTATGTTACGTAGTACATACTGGTTTCGTAGTTTTTGGGGACGTCAATATTGTTTGATAAACATGGAAGCTGATGAAACTCTTTCGAAGATTTGTTGAAAAGTAGTGGAATCTGCTTTTAACGACAAAATGCTGCTTGTAATGCATATTGACGGGGGTCTAGCGCAAGAGTAATAGTCCATAAAGGACTTTCTTGATCGGGTTTATGCATTTTATTTCTAAAACATTTAATTCCCACAGCTTCTACAGAGTGAACGAAGTCGTTCGGTTCCAATACTCCAGGCCGTTCCGCAAAGGAGAAAAAGATCCCGACAATGAATTTGCAGTAAGTTTTGTAGGGATTATCTGAGGGGATTGATTTTTACAATTTACACATTTTAAATACCAAGTAGGAAGCGTCAGGATTAACACATGCGATTAATAAAGTTATAGGGATTACGTTGTTGTGAAAAAGAACCAGCGTGGAAGCTGATAGAACACAATTTGCAGCTTCTGTGGATAAAGAATGATTCCATAATTAAAGTGAAAAGGGTCTCAACATTTCTTTAATGCTATCAGGTCGCATGGCCTTCTACCATAAGACTTCACAGCGCTACATTATAAAATGGTAAATTTAAAGGTGCCTCACAGAAAGCTGAATATTCTCAAAAGGCATATAGAGTGGCACATGTGAAAAATGCAAATAATGCACCAGCCAGGGTTCCAACGGCCAGGGTCATCATCCCTTCAGTGGACAACAGAAGACAAGGACCGACTGATTCCACAAGGCTTCAGAATTCATAGGCGCCTTATCACGGGAGTAGCAATGTTTCAGTCCTCCTCCTAGGACCTTTCTCAAGCAACCGTCGCTAAGATTCGTACTAAATGTTGCTGTTCTTCCCATTAAGCCCCTATGAATGCTGAAGCCTAGTGTGGCCAGTCCTTGGCTGAATATTGTCCATGTTTGCAGTCCCGCCAACCCAGCTGTATAACGTCAAACACCTTCATGCCATGTTTATCCATGTCTGAGGTTAATAAATGTGCCAAGAGCTGCTCCTTTACATTTTTCCATCTATATTTACTGTGGGATATATGTAATATGCCCCAATCAATCGCAAGATAGTTTGAGTACGGGTTTGTGTATTCCAGGCTCTGTGTAGAAAGTCTATTTAAAATGCTCATGACCCTCTTCATTTCTCCTTCCAGAATATGTGGATTGAGAGGACCACTTTTTCAATCGCCTACAAATTACCTGGAATTTTAAGATGGTTTGAAGTAAAATCTACGTCCACGGTAAGAAGAGATTATGGAAAGAAGCCGTTACCAGTATATGCTGTATTTTCAATTTGCTGGTGTGTCTTACCGAGATGTACGGCTAAAAAAAAAAAAAAAAAAAACACACACCAGGCAACACATTTTTACTTCTGTAAAGATGTCATTTCAACCTCTGGAGTTTTAACATGTTGTTTCTATCCTCTCTGTAAAGGTTACTTTGATAATCTCTAAATGTGTAATGAAAACAGTCTCACAGCGCACAAAGGAAAAACAGAATTACATTTTATTTAAGTGATTATGGTCGCTATATGATCAGATGAAATGGTGCTCCCCAGTCACCTCAATAAAACCAATAATACATACACGGTGCGGTGCCTCGTGTCACCAGTGTTGATTTCATCGACTAAAAATTTTAGTCTAGTTCTAGTCGATTAAATATTATAACATGTTGTTGACTAAAATTAGGGATGTGCGTTTCGGAATTTCGGAATTTTCACAAAATTTCCCGATTCGTGTTTTCGGATGCGGCCGATTTTCCGAAAATTTTTAGATCCGAAAATGGCAGATCCGAAAAGTTTTCCGAGCCGAAACGAAAAATTTTCGGAATTTTCGAATGGACTTGAAATGTGTCAAATCGAAATTTATTTTTGCTCTATTCATGATTTCGGTTCCATTCGTGATTTCGGTTCCATTTCGGTAATTCTGGACATCGTATATTTAACTATTATCGGTTATATCGCTGATTCTGTAAATTTTGTATTTGTAAATGCGTATCACTTGTTTCTTGTGGCATTCGGGTCAGTTTAGCGTTTTTTAAATCGTTTTGTTCATTTATTTTGTTCCTTGGCTTTCATACCATTTTAATATGATTAAATAAAGTTGTGAAATGTATATTCAATTATTCATAAGAAAAAAAGGATCTTTATTTAATAAAAAAAACACGATAGAATCGCCAGAATTATCGTAGACACTTTGAAACGAGGAGAACAGACGTTCCGAAAAGTCGATACAAAAAACGAGCAAAGTGACACGAAAATACGAAAAATGGTCGATATTCCGGAAAAAAAATGTACACGAAAAACGATCCGAACCGAATCGAAACAGCAATCGGTCGAAACGAGCCGAATCGAAAAGTTTAAACATCCGAACAAATCGAACCGAATCGAACCGAAAAAAAACTAAAATTAAAATAATTCAGTTGACTAAAATGTGACTAAAATTAAATGGCATTTTAATCAAAAGACTACGACTAAGACTAAATTTATTTGCAGAAAATGGAAACTGGATTTTAAGATAAATATGTTCGTTATATCTGCGCCTGTATTGCATGTTCAGACCTTAATACCATAAATAACAGGTTAATAGATGTTTACTCCAGGAGTATAGAATGAGAAATGCTGAAATAATGCATTAATTACACTTTAACTAAACCCAGTCTAGATTTTAGTCGACTAAAATTAAAACAATTCAGACGACTAAAATTTAATGCTATTTTAGTCAAAAGACTAAGACCAAATCAAAATTTGCTGTCAAATTAAAACTGCGTGTCACTAAAGCAGTGGCGTAGCGTGGGTTGTCAGCGCCCGGGGCCAGCAAAGAATTGTGCGCCCCCCCCCAACCTGTGGACGTTATCGATATTGCCCCAGCTCACACATGGATTTGCCCCCAGCTCACACATGGATTTGCCCCCCAGCTCACACATGGATTTGCCCCCAGCTCATGGATTTGCCCCCAGCTCATGGATTTGCCCCCAGCTCATGGATTTGCCCAAGCTCATGGATTTGCCCCCCAGCTAACTCATGGATTTGCCCCCCAGCTCACTCATGGATTTGCCCCAGCTCACGGGGATTTGCCCCCAGCTCATAGATTTGCCCCAGCTCTCACATGGATTTGCCTCAGCTCTCACATGGATTTGCCCCCAGCTCACTCATGGATTTGCCCCATCTCATGGATTTGCCCCCATCTCATGGATTTGCCCCCCAGCTCACTCATGGATTTGCCCCATCTCATGGATTTGCCCCCATCTCATGGATTTGCCCCCAGCTCACTCATGGATTTGCCCCATCTCATGGATTTGCCCCCATCTCATGGATTTGCCCCCCAGCTCACTCATGGATTTGCCCCATCTCATGGATTTGCCCCCATCTCATGGATTTGCCCCCATCTCATGGATTTGCCCCCCAGCTCACTCATGGATTTGCCCCCAGCTCATGGATTTGCCCAAGCTCATGGATTTGCCCCCCAGCTCACTCATGGATTTGCCCCCCAGCTCACTCATGGATTTGCCCCCCAGCTCTCACATGGATTTGCCCCAGCTCTCACATGGATTTGCCCCCATCTCATGGATTTGCCCCAGCTCATGGATTTGCCCCAGCTCATGGATTTGCCCCCAGCTCATGGATTTGCCCCCCAGCTCACTCATGGATTTGCCCCCAGCTCACTCATGGATTTGCCCCCCAGCTCTCACATGGATTTGCCCCCATCTCATGGATTTGCCCCAGCTCATGGATTTGCCCCAGCTCATGGATTTGCCCAAGCTCATGGATTTGCCCCCAGCCCTTACCTGGATATTGCCCCAGGCCCCAGCTCCGGCGGGGGTTGAGGGGACCGGGACCCAGATGCCGGGCAGCGCGGGAGCGCCTGCCCGGTCTTTAACAGTCCGTCCTGTTAGGTGATGCCGCGCAGCCGGTCACGTGGTCCGGCCAATCAGGTGGTACAGAGACTCCGTACCACCTGATTAGCCGGACCACGTGACCGGCTGCGCACGCCGCGCACGCCGCGCAGCCGCATCACCTAACAGGACGGACTGTTAAAGACCGGGCAGGCGCTCCCGCGCTGCCCGGCATCTGCGTCCCCTCAACCCCCGGGCCAGTTTTAGGGGCGCAAATGCGCCCCTAACAAAACTGCGCCCGGGGCCACGGCCCCCCCAGCCCCCCCACGCTACGCCACTGCACTAAAGCAGAGATTTTAAAGGCACAGTTTACAGAAGAACAACCGGACGACTTGTGTCTGGTATTTGCAGATGAAACTCAAAACCTCAAAGGATATAAGGTCTTGATGTAGCACCTATGGGTTGTTCAGAGGCTTACCCATATGCCGTATCTCTCCCAATATGGTTCACGCAGACCTCAAAAAGACCAGAAAAACTCCTAATGTGCAGTATATCCTGTTACAGGAATCTGGATGGCATGAGAACAAATGGAGTACTACTACTCCCCATCAGTGGGGCCAAGAATGGGCCTTGGGTAACTTGTTTCCAGGTTGTTTAACCTCAGGCACAACCTTCATAAGGCCCTCTGATTCTCCTCCTCTTTATCCTCCAAATAGTCTGGGAAAGGAGGAGGCACAATCCAATAAGGAAAGAAGCAATATATTTATTTAAAACGAAATAAAATATGAATGGTAAAATATATTCAAAGCTTTAAAAAAAAAAAGTGGCCAAATGCGTTTCTCCTATGATGTACGCTTCCTCAGTGGCTAAGAGGTAAACATAAGGGTTCATGTAACTCTTTCCCATGTTTATATAACAGTCTCCATTCATTATGCGAAGGGACTGCCTCATCACGGTCTGTGTCGTTAGATGGTCCACTTCCATCTCCTTCATTATAAGTGATCGTGCCCGTGGGAAAAAAAGTAATCTTTATATTAAAATTAATTTAAAATTCCTTTTATTTTTTAAAATGCTTTTTTTATTTTGTAATAGACCTTTTTATTATTTGGACACATCTTTATTGAAATTATTCGGAAAATAGACTTTTTTTTTTTTTAGCAGTTAGGTGGAATTCGCCAATGCGGCGCAATTTGTTAGTTTTCGCAGACCTCCAATAACTGCTTCAGTGACTCCAATTTCTGCAGAATACGGTGACCATTCGCTAAATGGTAAATTCACCATATTTTCAGCTAAATGGAATCGCCGAAGTGTGCCGAAATGCAGTGAAACACAAAGCTTCGAAATTGCAAAATAAGAAGGTATTTTAAGCATACTCAAACTATTGTTAAATTTAAATTAAAGCTTTAAACAACAGATTTGTTCGCCAGGGAATTATATGATTGTTTGAGGGTCTATTCACAAAGCACTGAAATTCCGTGCCAATTGCAAAAAGTCTGAATTTCATGCCTATCCTCTTTACTGAAGAAGCTTTTTACTATGTTTTGGACACTTTAAAAAAAAAAAAAAAAAAAATGCATTAATAAAGTTGCCGAATTGAAGAAAGAAAAAAGCCTCTCCAAATCATATGGTTCTGAATTTGGCACCTTTTTAAATTTTCATTTGGCCATAACAGAGAAACCTTTAATTTTAAAATCCTTTTAATTCTAGGGTTACTTTTGTCAACAAAGTGGTTTTAGTTCTAGGCATAGGATTAAGGTTAGTTTTAGGGTTAACGCTAACCTTAACCCTAACATTCTGCTCCATTTTTTTTTTTTTTGCTTCGGTTTTATGCAACAGATTCTGCTCCTTCATTTGATGCTCGTTTTGCTTATGAAAAAATGTATGACACATTTTATGAAGGTTTGACATACCTGCCATAATGGGCCATTTGTGCATAGGTCAGGGGTGGACACCTCAAGGGACACTAGATTGTTAAGTCAGGCTGAACTAGGCAAGCTCTTCCAAAACACTAACAGGGTTATTCAAAGAGATCCGAATTGCTGGGGAAAAGTAACCGAATGCTGAAAATCAGCGTTCGGTTACCTTTCTTGGCCATTCGGCTATCCAGAGAGCAGGCAATTCGTCAAATCCTGGCGAATTGCCTGAACATACGGTGCCCGTACGAGGGCAGTGAAATCCCCATAGAAAAGCACTGCTTCGGCTATTCAGAGAACACAAACCAGCAGTGAAAAGTTCCCAAAATGCCCTGTCATTCGGTGGTTTAATTCGACAGGTTTAGTCAGACGAATCCCATAGGCTTCAATGTTAAAAATATTCCCGTTTTAATTCAATATCTAATAAACCGTTCATTATAATATTCTGCAGTAAAGAGTCTCTTTACTTATAGATTTTTTTGGATATTATAAGCATTTTTATAGAAATGTTTTTAAAAAAAAAAAAGTCTGATTTCTTTTTTTTTCTTTTTAACTTATTTTTTCTGTAACAGCCCTTTTTATTATCATTCCCTGGACCTCATATGTAAATGTCAGACATTTTCGCTCAGTAGTTTCTTTGCAAACAGCGTTTCACTTTTCAAACATTCAAGCAAACTGTTTTGCTAATTTATTCACTTCACTCGTCTGCGGTGTCGGCTTTTTCTGGCAGCTGCTCTGTGTGTGATCGGCTCCTGCTCGGGTTTTTCCGGCGTCTTCGACCGGTTAATCCAGATGTTTTTCCGTGTTTTCAGCAGCTTTTCCCTGCACTTCGACAGCCCTGTGGTGCTTGCTGAATACACCGCAGGGTTGCCGAAATGGGAAAGCCGATTTGCACCGATTTGAAGAGAACGAAAAGTCACCGAACGTGCGGTGACTTTTCGAATCTCTTTGAATTACCCTGTAAGGGCCATATTACAAAGCTTGTGCCAACTTAACCAGAGCTGTTGTAAACTATAGCCATTATAGTCTATGGGGTTGTTAAGTATACAACAGCTCAGGTTAAGTTAGCACCAACTTTGTAATATTGCCCAAATCTGGAAATTGTTGGGAGTTGACTGAGAAATACATATAGGTCTATTCACTAAAAGGTGAAACTCAGGAGAACTGGCAGAAGTGAAAATTCTAGGTCAAAATGGCTAAACTCGGAAAATTCTCCCATTTATCTCAACTTCCAAATTGGCTATTTGGTCTAGATTGTGCTCTTCTCCTGAGTTTCACCTTTAGTGAATAGTCCTGTAAGTGTGAGACCAACTTTGCTGATCTGGAAACAGAATTTGAAAATCCTTGTTGAGTTATCCAGTCAAAACTTTATTTCTACATTCTTTTCATGTGTGAACAGAAAATTTCCAAATATAAATGATCAGAGAAGCTTTGGTCTTATTTAGAACAGAAACTCCGTATTGTGGCGTTTACCCTTGTTTCACCAAATTTCATTGTAGTTGCAAACAATGCTAAAAAAAAAAAAAAGCAGGTTTGCTGACGCTCTTAGTGGTTTTGATCCCTATAGATTGAAATCAGCCCACTGGAAAACGCGATTGAAACCATGCAATTAACAAATGAAAAAATCAATAATATGGTTCAGCAGCACATGAATGATCCTAATCTACCCATCAATCCACTCTCCTTGCTCCTCAACGGTATTGTGGACCCGGCCGTGATGGGAGGATTTGCAAATTATGAAAAGGTATGTCTTTTTTCATCAGTCCACTTCAACATTGTTGCAAAAGTACCATCAAATTTTCGGGCCGTCCAACCTATTCTATATTAACACCGAACACCATATTTTATGACTTAAAGATTGATCGTAACCTGGAATTATCAAATATCCTCTCACTGTTTTTTTTTTTTGAGAAAGTATTTTACATAATGCTACACATTAATGTTTTTCCGTATGTTCTCATTATTATCTATTTAGTCTTGTTCCTTGGAGCGAATTGTTGCAACCTCTCTCAATATTTATTTACTAGCAGTCTTACTGTAACACAATGGGGGTTAAAGCACCAAGCACCAGCGTTTGCCGGCAGTGCACCAATCAAAGTGATGATCCAAACAGCAAAGGGAGATGCTTTCCAGCGTAGCTTCTTTTGCTTTTGCTGTTTGGATTATAGTTTTGAGAAGCGTCAATGTATCTCAGCAATACAATACTGGCTATATATATATATATATTTATTTTTTTTACAGTATTTTATCAGGAAGGATACATTGAGATTTCTCTCGTTTTCAAGTATGTTCTGGGTGGCGAGTATGTACCGTTAGGTGTCTTGCCCAAGGACACTTACTGGAGAGGTGCACTTGCTGGGATTCCAACCTGCATCTCCACTGTTATAGAGCAGTGACGTTACATCTACTTCACCCAGCTGGTATTAAATTTAAATCTTTTCAGGCATATCTCCAACAAGATTTCACATTTTAGTCTTTGGCCATGATAATCATATCACATCATAAGGAGGTTTAAAGATTGTTTCATCCCTCTTGGACATTGACTTTTTGAAAATCATGTACAACCGGTAACTGGCCCTAATATGTCAATGTTGCTGAAATTCTGGTCATATTTGCTCCGCGTGGGATTGTTTCCCTTTCTATGCATCAGATAGACATGTGCAGAGACAAATAATGTGGTTCCGTTCAGAATCATCAGAACCAGAGTATTGAAAGCTTCTCATATTTTGGTGGAATATCAGAAGCCTCCACTATATTCATCCTTTTCTGTTTTTCAGGTCCGTGATAGAGTTAAGTCTAGGGTTGCGTTTTTTGCTTGTTTTAGGGTTAGCGTTGGGGTTACTTTTAGATTTAGGGTTACTATTAATGTTTTTACTTGTTTTATAATTAATGGTTACAGTTTCTGCTTTTTTTAATTAGGAATAGGGTCACCGTTAGGGTTATGTTTTCTGCTTGTTTTAGGTTAGGGTCACAGTTAGGGTTATATTTTCTGCTTGTTTTAGGTTAGGGTCACACTTAGGGTTATATTTTCTGCTTGTTTTTGGTTAGGGTCACAGGGTTATATTTTCTGCTTGTTTTTGGTTAGGGTCACAGTTGGGTTATATTTTATGCTTGTTTTTGGTTAGGGTCACAATTGGGTTATATTTTCTGCTTGTTTTAGGTTAGGGTCACAGTTGGGTTATATTTTCTGCTTGTTTTTGGTTAGGGTCACTGTTGGGTTATATTTTCTGCTTGTTTTTGGTTAGGGTCACAGGGTTATATTTTCGGCTTGTTTTTGGTTAGGGTCACAGGTGGGTTATAGTTTCTGCTTGGTTTAGGTTAGGGTCACAGTTGGGTTATATTTTCTGCTTGGTTTTGGTTAGGGTCACAATTGGGTTATATTTTCTGCTTGGTTTTGGTTAGGGTCACAGTTAGGGTTATATTTTCTGCTTGTTTTAGGTTAGGGTCACAGGGTTATATTTTCTGCTTGGTTTAGGTTAGGGTCACAGTTAGGGTTATATTTTCTGCTTGTTTTAGGTTAGGGTCACAGGGTTATATTTTCTGCTTGGTTTAGGTTAGGGTCACAGGGTTATATTTTCTGCTTGTTTTAGGTTAGGGTCACAGGGTTATATTTTCTGCTTGTTTTAGGTTAGGGTCACAGGGTTATATTTTCTGCTTGTTTTAGGTTACGGTCACAGTTAGGGTTATATTTTCTGCTTGCTTTTGGTTAGGGTTACAGTTAGGGTCATACTTCATGTTTTTGGTTAGGGTTACAGATAGGGTATATTTTTATTTTTTTTCTAGCTAGGGTTACAACTTTTTATATAATTAAGTGTAAAATTCAAAATTGATCCAAATCGATCTAATTATAATCTGATCAGCTAGGGTCAATTTAGATTTATTTTATTCAGAGTACAATTTGGTTTTGACCAATTCCAATCAATCCAAATTAACGCATTAGTGATAAATTGGCCGATTTCTGAAATAAATTGCACATGTCTAGCATCATTCAGTTTTTTTCAATGGCAATACTTATGGTTAAGTTTGATTCTTCGCTTTCTGGTCTAGGCTTTCTTTACGGAGAAATACATGCAAGAGCACCCAGGGGACCACGAGAAGATCGAAAATGTAAAAGACTTGATTGCGTGGCAGGTAACGTTTTCTTAATCACAGTAGACAGGGAGGGGACAAGGGTACAAAAAAAGAAGAAAAAGATAAGACAGCAGTGCCCTCTCTTCCTACGCCCTGCGTGAATCCGTCAGTGCCGTGGCATATGAAATTCTCTGGCATTTATCTGCCCTATAAGAGACAAGTGAATGCTCATTCCAGGTTGACATTATCATCTGCTAAATGAAGACGTGAAACGTGTAGTTAACCCATTGTTTCCCCCCTTTATAACTGCATCATGGGAAGGTACAAGTGTCAAAATTTAAATCCCGGACACATTCAACATAGGAGTTTATTTCATGTATGCCAAGTGCAGAGAGCGGAGCTGTCAACATAACCGTTCTGGTCCTTTCAACAATGTATATAACATTATGTTGTTGCTAGAAGCGAATGTTGGCGATTCATACCAAGCTGTAATGATGTCAAAAATGTTGACGTGAACAATGTACTTTGACTGCACCAAACACGTTATGTATATAAAAAAAATACAAAATACTAATTTGTATAATTATATAATGGCTTTCAGAAGCAGAAAGTGGCTTTTATGGTTTTGAGTACGATTTTGTTACATGGAAAACTATTGTGACACGAGTGCAATTATGCAATAATTTACTCTGCTCACACGTACGGGGGCCAGTGAAGAGGAGAATCGTTAATGACTTTTCATAATAGAAGGTCCAGAAATCAATCAATTGTTGTATTAAAATAAGGGCAAAATGCATGTAATTCAAATAGGCTGCATTTCGTATTCTGCCGTATTGTGCAGTCTGTGTAAGAGGAGCAAGTGATGCTAGTTCTTTGTGTTTGGTTGGGCAATAGGTCTGCTGATTGATTAAATTATTTTCAAGCCTAGTCAATAGGATGACTCTGGTTTGCATGCAATTATGATTTATCATGGGTTTTATCTAAAAAAGGGAGCAAGCGGTGGCTTGGCAGACTCTAAAATAATGAAGAAACGACTAGAAGTCCCATTGAATAAGAGCAAATATAATAATAATAAAAAGTCATAAATTGACTTGTCTCCAAGCAAGTTTCTGTTCGATCACGTAGAAGTAGCAGTACCTCCAAACATCACAACAATGCGCAGATCGAATGAATTGCAACATAGCTCCTTAGACATAGGTTTTGGTGCATGGAGGTCCCGTTGGTCTTATCTTCCTCCACGTAAATCCTTATAGTTGTAGCAATATATAGAAAACACATCAGCTGCATGTCCGTCCCTCTCACAGTTTAGAGGAGAGCAATAGCTCTTCATCTTCACGTGACACGTGGAAGACGTTCATCAACACACCTCCCTGACAGGTTCAATGGTGGCGCTTGACACATTACTCGGACAACTGCACTTCACCGTCCCATTTCTGAATAAGTGCTATCAGCTTACACAGAAGCTTTGTTATACAGAGATGATAAATACAATTGCTGCAGGAGGACCCAACTGATTTTTCTCATTAACTCTTGATCGACTGAGCCACTTCCTGGACTGAACAGAGTTCTGTGAATCCTGGGAATTCACTGTAAATGCATACGTTTTAATGGGTAGCGTTCAATAAAGAATGTGTGGACATATTGTATCACGTTATCTTTTATAATGTATATTCATGTCTGACATTCCCTTTTAACTATATAAAAGCATAAATATATTTAAGATTTATCAAAAAACCCCATTAGGTTTTCAAATAGAATAAGGCGTTCCTATCAGGAACCCTCAACTGGGTCATAAACTTTAATATCTTAATAATCCCCTAACAATCTATTTATTATTTTAATAATTTACCATGTGTACTCTATAAATTTATTTACTGATATTAACCTTTTACGTTGTATTTTAGGTCCCATTCTTGGCTGAAGGAATACGAATACATGGGGAGAAAGTAACAGAGGCATTAAGACCCTTTCATGAAAGAATGGAGGCTTGTTTCAAGCAACTGAAAGAGAAGGTGGAGAAACAATATGGAGTTAGGACTCTGGTAGGTACCAAACCACTGGACGTTTTGTGGAGTATAAAAAACCATGGGCTCTATTCCCTATTTTATGGTAACATAGGGACACTAGCGGGGAAAATCTGCACCTGCAATATTTTGGGGCAGGCGTTTTCTCAGCTCTGCGTTCTGGGGGCGAGGCACTAACAGCTGGGATACTCGCGGCGGTCCGGAAGTGCTAACACAAGTATCACCTCCTGGAGTCCATAGGACTCCATGAAGGATTTCACTTCTGGGCCGCCCTATATGATCTCACTATTTGTTCTCAGTCAATAGGCGTCGCTAGAGGGGGGAAAGATGCCCCTCTTGCCAGGGATCAGCATCCAGCTTCCCCCACTTCCTTCAGACTGGTGTATCTCGGGTTCCACGCATTGTATATGGTCGATCAAGGTGTCATTGGAAAGAGAAGAGTCTGGCCAACATGACCATATTCAGTGTTAAAAAAAAAAAAAAAAATCTGAAATGGTAAAGTAAAAGCGTAACCTCTTCTTTTTTTTCACAGGGCTGAAATGGCTCAGCAGTGAAGGGGTTAACGGTCAGACTATCACATTTTGTATTACTTTGGTTCTTTCCCTTGGTTTAGTGGTATATTAAGGGTTAATGGTCAAACTTCATCCCTCACAGTATACATTTTATGTTTTCCTTGATTAATGTCGTTTTAGGGGTTAATGGGTAGGCTACATGCATCACAATGTATACATTTCATGTTTTACCTCGGCTAGGCTACATGCATCACAGTGTATACAGTTTTCTGTCGGCTAGGCTACATGCCTCACAGTGTATTCATTTAAGGTTTTCTTTTTATTAATGGGATTGTAGGGGTTAATGTTTAGGCTACATTCCACATGGTTTATTATTTTATTGTATTTTCCTGGGTTTATTGCATTTTAGGGGTTATTATGGAAGTTAGAATCTAAACGGTCTATTCACCTTTAGACCCTTTGTTTTTCGCCACATTTCGGGGAATCCACTTTGCCCAATATATGGTGAATTCCCTATTTAGCGGAGGGCCACTGTAATTTGCGAAAATTGGAGTTGCTGAAGCAGTTAAACCGCCGAATTGTGGCAAATAAAATATTGAATTTAAGTATCAGGTCTGTACAATAAAAAGATATCCTTGCACCACATTGCTCTGGTATTTTGGAATCTTATTTATATATACTTAGTTCTTTTAGTGGTATGCTTTAGTGGCAAAAAATGTGCCCCCTCCTGTTTTGACTGTGGTATCTTATGTGCCCTCCCCCATATACTGTTCCTAGAGATACCACTATCCGAGTCTTACTCTACACCCAGCAACAACATGGGCAGATCAGTCCACCGTTCTCACCATGGAATGAGAGGTGATTATCTAATTTATTGGAGGAGGGTTCAGGGGGTACTAAATGATTCTGCAAATGCAGAATCGTGTAGTACCAGCTTTTAGGAGGTGTTAGCTTTTGGCTGTCCGCATCCCTGCAGTAAATAGCGCTAGCACTTTGTAATACCTTATCGAAATGCTAATGTAATTTTGCACTCCCCATGTTAAGTATAGTTCGCACAAACTACAGTAAGCTCTGACTTTTTTATATTCTCTATTTCACAATTGACGTATTATACGCCAAAATTCGTTTTACAATGAAAAATTGTGGATTAACGATTTTTGGTGCGTAAGGGTTTAAACGCACGCTACTGTACTGGATTCACGGTATTGAGGTCTCTAAAGGTTCAGTATGAGCTGCTTGGACAACAAAGGATAACCACTCCACATGTGCCCTCGTGTATCTTGCCAATGCAGTCCTATTTAAGAGGATAGGATTAATATGCAAACATTTTTCTGCTCCAAAGATACAAATTGTTGCGCAATTCCTTTTTTCTATGCATTTTTGCTTCTTCCTTAAAACTAAATGCTAGGGATGTGCATGGCTGAAAACTTAGTTTCGTTTAGTTTAGTTTCATTTAGTTTTTGGAATTTCGTAACTAATTTATTTTCATTTTGTTTTGGATCGATTTGAAATTTCAAATCGATTTGAATTTCATATCAATTCGATAGTTGAGTTCAATTCGAATTTCGAATTATTAAATAAAACCACAATTAATCAAATTTTGCTGTTTAAAAGAAAAGCTGGGGTTTAATTTTAAGCTGTGTCACAGATTTAGTATGCGTCAAATTAACCCTTTCGCTGCTGAGGCTTTTCCCGCCCCTATGCTGAGGTCATTTTTACCTGTTTTGCGCATCATGTTTAAACGTGTTTTGAAGGCTTATTTTAGTATATGACCCAGACATATTATATATCGTTCTTTCCGTCAGACTCGGTAGATTCATAATATGTCATTATTATATGTATACGTTATGTCATGTCTGTATATTATAACAAAAAATGCAATAAAATATGTATTTTCAATAATTTACAATGTGTAAAGTGTTTTTTTCCACATTTTAACATGCGAGCAATTGCGGTTATATTTTGTATGGGGTGCGCTTGTTAAAAAAATTAGAGATGGGGTTTCGTTAAATTTTTTTTTGGGGAAAATGACACTATTTTTAACAAACGCACCGCATACAAAAATCGTTAGTGCAGCATCATTGTTCACATTATAATTGAAATGGGAACAATATTGCTGCATTAACAAACCAAAAAAAATAAAAAGTGTTTTTTTTTTTTTTAATTTTTTTTTTTTTTTATTTTTATTTTTCATTTTTTTTTTTTTTACAAAAATTTTCACTTTCATGTTTGGTATCGTTGGAACGGCCATGCTCTGGCCAATCCAACCATACCAAAATTTAACCCCTAGCTGCCACGGATCGGGAGATAGGGAGTTCATTGGAACTCCCTATCTCCACAGTTGGTGGCAGTTAGGGGTTAACTCTAGGACTGGCGTCATCGTGCTACGCACGATGACGCCAGTCCTCTGGGGGAGTTCCCGGAGGCTTGGCCGACATCCAAGATGTCGGCCAGCTCCGGGAAAGGATCGCGAACCGGCGCTTTTCAGCGCCGATTCGCGATCCAGCTCCCCAGGGGTTAATGCCAGGCATCATTTGGAAGGGCAGGCTGTGCCCTTCCAAATGATGCCTGGGTTAACCCCCTGTGCGCCGCCGATCGGGAGGGAGAGAGGTCCGAAGGACCGCCCCCCCTCCCTTTCAGGCGCCTCCTCCGCACATGCGGGGGGGGCGCCTGAATTAGGTGTCATCGCGCCCCCGCGATGACACCTAATTCTGGCGGCTACTGGTCCAGATGCGCAGCTGACATCCAGGATGTCAGCCCGCACCGGAGGGGCCAGCGATCGGCCGGAACCCGGCCGAACGCTGACCCCGATGGGAGGACGCGCTCAGCGCGTCCTCCGCATACCAGCGGGACTGCTGAGGACGCGCTGAGCGCGTCCTCAGCAGCGAAGTGGTTAAACGGTGAAACAAAATTTATTTGTTTCATAAAGTCCTTTGCTGACTATTACTTGTATTTTAAGTGAAGATCAATTCGATAGTTGATATCAATTCGATAGTTCATTTCAAATTTGATAGTTGATATCAATTATTCAAACTTTTCTTTTATGATGATGACAGCGTAAAACAAAATAAATTCGTTATATACCATTTTGTTTCGTTTCAAATTTGTATTGTATTGATTCGTTATTCGGAAGTACTTCCGAACTACGAATTATCAAATTTCGTTCCGAATTTTTCTGAAATGAATGCGCATCTCTACTAAATGCTTGCAGCTGTGATCAGACATTCCTTCTACTGGTCACTGGTCTACTGGTTTGGATTTTATCCAGTACTTTCATTAATATGGGCATTTCTATGATAATAAGTCACTTTTTAACATCAGTCTAGATGTAGTAGATTGACATGGCCATGGGCAGACTAACCTAGGTCATTCTGCCAGTCTTCTGCCAGACATGGAAGCAAGCTGGAACTGGGCTTTCTGTGCACCTTTTCAAAGCTCTCCGATGACCAATATTCTGTAGTACATTTGGCTGCTTTGCCCATTGACAAGTCTGACGCGGATACCCCATGAAACACTGCTTTTCAGGTTACTAAGCAAAAACTCAGAGGAAGATCAGTCCGGAAAATTGGAGGTGCTCACCTTTTAAGCATCTCAAAATAATGTGCTGTTCAGTTTACTGAGGTTCAACAGTAAGAAACTCTGCTAAAGCCGTACCATGCCGACTCAGGTTTTACTTGTCTGCTAGCATGTGTTTGGGTCTCTTCCTGTGGTGCTTTCTTCTTGGTGATACTCTTGAACTCCCATTTCTTTTATTTTATGTTTTATGACTTTGCCGGCCATAGAAGAATCATCTGATCTTTTAACTCTTTGATTGACAGAAAAGATGAGCAGTGAATTTCATTGTGTGGGGCTGGCAGAATGCGTTGCCCTCAGACCCATTGAAGTGATAACATGGCATATATGCCAACTGGGCTTTTATGAGAAAGTCATTTGAGCGTTCCAAAGAAATAGAGAGATCAGTCCGGCTTTGAGAGTAAAACATAAATCTCCCTTTTAGAAAGGATCCGCAGTGCCTCTTGTCCTTCGTATTAGATGCAACTCAGTGGCTGCTGGACAGTTTGTTTTGAAATGTCGCTATTGTGCATTTTCATAAATTAATAAGCTTATTTCTACAGTCTCGGAGGAATCATCCGAACCGAAACCAGTAAAGTATCTGCCTGTAAGATCCTGAGCATGATAGATTGATAATAACAAGCCATTAGACTTCTGCTTGATGTGATTTTTTTATTCTTAACCCGAGCAATAATTGCATGTGCATCTTTATCTCATTCTTTTCTCCGAGTAAGAATGAGCATGAATTACAAAGGACTCATTTTCCAAATGTATTACATTACCCGGTTCCATGTGACATTGCAAAGGCAATGCTTTCAGCGGTGATAATGTAGAATCGCAGTACTGGATTTGTGACCTGATGTGTGTTGGTTTTTTTGCTCTGCATGAAGGCTGTTCAAGTGTAAATCTGTTAATATCTTTATTTCAAATGGGCCTCTGCATTCTTAATTAAAATAATGCAGGATGTAAAAAATCTTCAGGTATTGTGAAATGCACGATTATGAAAATAGGACATGGAAATCAATTTAAACCTCACCTTGAATGCTGACCTTTGTCATAAATCACCCTTAAGTCACTAGATTTAGTAAGTGGAACACAAATCCCTGGATCCCGGTGTTTAGGTGCAGCTAAGTAATGAGAATCGGGGGCGGACCGGGCCAGGTAGGAGAAGGACAAATATCTCCCGGCCAGTCCTTTATAGCACTGGTCCCCAACCCTGGTCCTCAGGTACCCCTAACAGGTCAGATATCTGAAGCACAGCACAGGAGGTGTGATTTGCTGTTCAGTGACTGCATTTCCCCAAATCTGACTTGTTAGTGGTCACTGAGGACCAGTGTTGGGGACCACTGCTCTAGATGGTCCGCCCCCCCCCCAGGTGGCTGAGAAGTGGCAGCGGCACTTTTTGTGTAGTTGGAGCAGTGAACCCCTCTTGCAAGCCTTAAGGACAGACCACACATAATGCAGCTTGCATGGAGATATTTCTGTCAGTGCATGGGTTACTTTCATGTAATTCTTGTGCTGCCTCTTTAGGTACATAGTAGTGTTGGTCAGAGCTTTCTGCTTGGAGAGGCCAAGGACCTGCAGAGAGAAGCTCTAACCTCACTGGGAAAAGAGAGCCGCAAGAGGTTAGTTCGTATAGGAGAGTTGTCTGTCCAATGTTAATTTTGCTGACCGACAAATGACTAATGCTAAATGGCCTTTTTGGCAAAGACTATAACTAAAACTAAACTAAAATTAGTCCCTATGTAACACTTTCATCTAGTTTTTTTTTTTAGTTGAGGAAAATGTCAATAGGTCGGTCATAGTTTTAGTCAAATGTCAATAGATTTCTTAGTTTTAGTCATCATATCTTAGTTCTAGTCTAGTTTGCATCACTGAAAAAATGTAGTTGATAAAGTCTTTGACGAAATTACCACCGGTTTTATCCATTTACAATATTCGTTAATTGGTCTATAAATTTATCCTATCTCTCTCTTTGTCCATAATATATATATATCTCTGTCCACTTAACAATTTTATCTTTTATTTCTACCTGTCTGAATATCCATTTTTTCATTATATCCTGTATAGATCTGTGTTTCCCGTGTTTGTCCATCCGTCTTTCATATCTTTATTTTTTTATGTCAATCTTTTTCTGTGTTTTTCTAATTTTTATATCATTCTATTTTCTATCAATCCTTTCCTATATATAACTATTGTTCTATTATCCTGTCTAGTTATTCTTTATATCTATCTTTCCTTTTATCTATTTTTTCTCTTACCCTTTTTTCTTTCCCTCATTCTGGTTTTTGTGTTGTCTTGTATTCTTTTATCACACTCTCCCTTTCTGTCTTTCTTCCTCACATTCTTTATATCCTTCTCACTCTCTACATCTTACCACGGTCGTCTTCCGCGTTCTCTCGCTCGCTCTTTTCTAATATTACTCCCCCTTATACACGCTTTCCCCCCCCTCACACCCACCTTCTCGCTCTACCTTCCTCCCTAACATGCATGTTTTTTTTTTGCTCTTTCTCTCTGCATACAAATTCACTGATGTGATTGCAAGATATTTTCACACACATTAAAATGGATAAATACACTCCTAGATACACACGGTGCGCTTGCCTTAAAAAAAATAAATGGTAAAGGAATTGAAAATATTGAGTAGTCTAGTATGGTCAAACCTAACAGCCTTCAACGAACAGCCTGAAGGCTCCTTTTTATATTCAAATATCATCTGCTTTACTCTGCTATCAAGCAAGTGGGTGCTTTGTTTCCCCGCTGACAGGTCTGGACCTGCTCTTCAACTGGTAACCAAATCATATTCTTGTGAAGAAGATCCACTTATGTATCGTATAGGGATGTGCGTTTCGGGTTTCGGAATTTTCACGAAATTTCCCGATTCGTGTTTTCGGATTCGGCTGAATTTCCGAATGGGGTCGGACCCGAAAACCGATAGATCCGAAAAGTTTTCGGGGCCGAAACGAAAAAATTTCGGATTTTTCGAATGGACTTGAAATGTGTCAAATCAAAATTTATTTTTGCTCTATTCATGATTTCGGTTCCATTCGTGATTTCGGTTCCATTTCGGTAATTCTGGAAATCGTATATTTAACTATTATCGGTTATATCGCTGATTCTGTAAATTTTGTATTTGTAAATGCGTATCACTTGTTTCTTGTGGCATTCGGGTCAGTTTAGCGTTTTTTAAATCGTTTTGTTCATTTTTTTTGTTCCTTGGCTTTCATACCATTTTAATATGATTAAATAAAGTTGTGAAATGTATATTCAATTATTCATAAGAAAAAAAGGATCTTTATTTAATAAAAATAAACACGATAGAATCGCCAGAATTATCGTAGACACTTGAAACGAGGAGAACAGACGTTCCGAAAAAACGAAAATTTCCGAAATTTCCGAAAAGTCGATACAAAAAACGAGCAAAGTGACCCGAAAACACGAAAAATGGTCGATATTCCGAAAAAAAATGTACACGAAAAACGATCCGAACCGAACCGAATCGAAACAGAAATCGGTCAAAACGAGCCGAATCGAAAAGTTTAAACATCCGAACAAATCGAACCGAAAAAAAAATCGGTGCACAAGCCCAGTATCGTATAGCCTTTATTAGGGATGCACCAGTACCTTTTTTTAAGACTGAGTACTGATACTTTTATTTAATGTCTTGTGATCGCTTTCCAATAAATTTAGGATTTTGCTGAAATCCTGTCCAATTTATGTTAATATTGAAATGGATGGTCAGACACCCCATTTATCACAAACACCCTGAAGACACATACAGACCCCACACCTCTCCTCAAATATTTATTTATAAAGTATTTTACCAGGAAGGATACATTGAGATTTCTCTTTTTTTTCCAAGTATATCCTGGGTTGAAGAACATTGAATTTTTACAGTTGTCACAGAAATACAAAGTAATAAATGCAAGATATTAAAAACCAACAAATATACAGATTAATACAGAAAATAAATATGTAGGAAATATATTCACTATGTTACATGTTTACAGGTGCATTCTGTATCCAGGTATATTAAACAGAGATCTCTTAAGTGACTTAAGACTGGGGGAAGATTTGATGGTGTCTGGGAGGTTATACTTACACCGGACCTCAGATACCTGCATACCACAGACCTCAGATACATGTATACCCACAGACCTTAGTCACTGGGGCTGCTGGTAGAATTCATTAACAGCATTCCGCCAGCATTTCCCTCCGACTGACTGTGTACCACTGAGCGGCCGCCGGCCTGTGAAGGTGGTGACACGCTCTCACGAGATCTTGCAACCCCCGCGAGATCATGGCTGGAGGCCGTTCGGTGGAAAACATCACTATCCCCTTGGATATCAGAAAGCCAGCCTAGCACTGGATTCAGAGTACCGGTAGAGGTATCTGGGAATTTTCATGAGTAACAAGTATTCGAGCGAATTCCGGTATCGGCACCGATACTAGTATCAGTATAGGTGCATCCCTAATCCTTAGAACTCACAGCACAGAAATGTGAAATTGTTGCAGTAGAAAGCAAATACCAGGACCATGATGATTAATATTATATTACACAGAGAAATTAATTTCATTCGAAAATCAATTATTAAAATATTTCGGCATTTATGAAAAGACACGGCACGTCAACTGGTTAAAGGACAGTTGTAGATCGCAGTTCTACAATTAAATTTAGACTATTATATAAAACGAACATTTTAAATAGTCTGTTGCTTGACGGCAATTATCAAGCTTTTTCATGTAGCTTAATTAGGATTAGAAATGTTGACAGTGCTAGAAACATTACCCCAGTCTTGAAATGAAACATTGATAGCCTAACGACGTTATGCTTAGACCTGTCTAGTGCGGTCGTGATAATGTGGCTCTAATCCCTATTCTGAGGGTTGACAAGGATGATGGAGTGTCACCACGACTGTCTGCTTACACTATAAATTAATCAGCAGGTGACAGAGTACAAAATGTGTACATAGTTGAGCAGCTGAACGTGTTTAATTTTTTTTGATACCGACAAAAAAATTTGAATAATCCAGATGGGTCTGAAAATGCTCACATTCTAATTAGTTTAGATATTATTTTTATTCAAAACTTACAAAAAAACGGTCATATTTATGCATGTAATTTAAACAGCGTAATGTTGACATTTATTAATTGCTTTTATGTTTACTAAATAAGTGTTTTAGAATGTTTTTTTTTTTTTATTCTTGCATGTATTGACAAAGGCAAAATAAATCCACACCTACAGTCCATATATTTGCATCATTTTGTGTGTCCTCTATAGATTATGTGGAATACTCTAGATATAAATGTGACGGGTATGTAACCTTTGATTGATTCATGTTTTCATTCTGCCCTGTAGTCCTCATCCTTGGAAGAAAGACAAGGAAGCCGGCCTAGATCGATGGTCAGATCATTTACAATGCCTTCATCATCAAGACCTTTGTCGGTGGTGTCCGTGTCGTCATTGTCTTCCGACAGCACGCCTTCCAGACCTGGCTCTGATGGGTATGTCTTACAAATGTTACTAATTACCGGATAATATTGCATTTTGTTGTTGGAATGACCCTGTTTTGGCTTATCTAACGGACTAATTTGCAAATGGCATAAAACATTGAATTGGCACTATTCCCTAGTTAGCGCTGATTTGGGGACGCTAACGGGGAAAATCTGTGGCTGCAGATTTCCCCATGTTGGTGCAATATTCCAGGGAAGGTGCTACTTCAGCACTTTTGCCCCAGAACGCAGCACTAACCGTTGGGATACTCGTGGCAGCACTTCCGCGCCGCTGCGAGTATCACCTCCTGTAGTCCATAGGACTTCATAGAGATTGAGCTGCGCCACAGAGGGAGACTAGGAGCTATTTGTTCCCAGTCTCACTCTGTTGCCGGCAACAAGAAACTGCGGATCAGGCTATCATTCTCGTCACAGGATAAGAGGGGAGTATCGGAGGGGGGGGGGGTTATGGGGTGCTACATGATTCTGCAAATGAAGAATCCTGTAGCTCCAGCTTTTAAGAGGTGGTAAAATATGCCTGTCCGTGTCCCTGCGGTAATTAGCGCAAGCACTATGGAATACCTTACTTATCGAAAGCGCAAATTAAAGCAGGTTTGCGGAAGCTAGCGGGGAAAAAAAGCGATGAGCAAACAGATTACTAACGAGGGTAGCGTCAGGAATGTAAAATGGGTGGCATGCGTTAAACACACTTATCCTGGCGCTAACGCTTGCATATCAAGACGCAAATGTTGGTGCCAACTATGGAATATAGTAGGGATGCACCGATACCGATACTAGTATCGGGGCCGATATTGCCGTTTGCACAAGTACTTGGTACTCGTGCAAACGGCCCGATACATCCCGCCGATACCGGAAGCCGGCGCTGGGCCGGCTTGCCGGTATCCGCGGGGCTGGGGAAGCTGGCCGCGTGCATGAAAAGCACGCGGCCAGCGTTCCCCTCTGGCTCGCCGCGATACTCACGCATCCTGAAGGTCCGGTCGCTGGGCAGTGATGCGTTCCCGCGGCCACTGGGCGCTCCTGTGACGCGGCCTCTCGGCTGGAGGCCGCGTCACAGATGCGCCCGGCGGCCACGTGATCGCATCACTGCCCAGCGACCGGACCTTCAGGATGCGTGAGTATCGCGGCGTGCCGGAGGGGAACGCTGGCCGCGTGCTTTACATGCACACGGCCAGCTTCCCCAGCGTTCGAGTTGGGGGCAAATCCACGAGACCTGGGGGCCAATCCATGAGACCTGGGGGCAAATCGATGAGAGCTGCGGGCAAATCCATGAGACCTGGGGGCCAATCCATGAGACCTGGGGGCCAATCCATGAGACCTGGGGGCCAATCCATGAGACCTGGGGGCCAATCCATGAGACCTGGGGGCAAATCCATGAGACCTGGGGGTAAATCCATGAGACCTGGGGGTAAATCCATGAGACCTGGGGGTAAATCCATAAGACCTGGGGGTAAATCCATGAGACCTGGGGGCAAATCCATGAGACCTGGGGGACATATCCATCAGAGCTGGGGCAAATCCATCAGAGCTGGGGGCAAATCCATGAGACCTGGGGGCAAATCCATGAGACCTGGGGGACATATCCATCAGAGCTGGGGCAAATCCATGTGAGCTGGGGGCAAATCCATGAGACCTGGGGGCAAATCCATGAGACCCGGGGGCAAATCCATGTGAGCTGCGGTCAATCTCATATAAATTTTTATGAGGTCTGTTCCTATTGGAAAGCGTCACATGTCATTAAATAAAAGTATCGGTACTCGGTATCGGTGAGTACTTTTAAAAAGTATCGGTACTCGTACTCAGTCTTAAAAAAGTGGTATCGGTGCATCCCTAGAATATAGCCCTATAATGGGTCTAGGTTTATGACAACTCTGGTTAAGTCAGCACCAACTTTGGAATAGACCCCCCCCCTAGTCGCCTCTGTTCTGCTGATCCATCAATTAACCTCCCTGGCGGTCAAGTTTTTGGGAAAAAAACATGTCTAAAAGCAGTCTATTCCCCCCCCCCCAGCGGTATTCCCGAGTGTAGCTCGGGGTTAAATCCCTATGTTGGAAGCGGTAGCCCCGAGCAACACTCGGTATGCCGCTGGATACACATCACCTCTCCCTGCGCTCCCTCGATGTCCCCAGCTGCCTCCTCCGGCGGCCGCGACCTTATACTTCCTGGTTCCTTCCTCACGAGAAGGAATCCAGGAAGTAAAACGCTGCAATCGCCGGAGGAGACTGCAGAGATCAGCGAGGGAGCGCACGGAGAGGTGATGTATACAGCCCGAGTGTGTCTCGGGGTTACCGCTCCCAGCGGTGAAATTTAACCCCGAGACACACTCGGGAACACCGCCAGGGAGGTTAAAAAAAATCCAGGTCCCTAATTTTCATAAAAGGTAAGAATGGTGGTTGACCTCAAACTATAATTGTGCAAAAATTAGCTCTATTCTCTAGATTTATTTGCATTTATAACCTGCAATAGAGCCCTGTGATGGTCACCTAAGGCAGATTTTTTTGCTGTAGTCCACTCCTCGGTGACTCACGGTGCACATTACTATGAGCTTTGCCATTTTTGACCAATCTGTCAAAGTCCAATCTGATTTCTGTGCGTTTTACCATTGCTGTGGTACTTGATATATGCCTCTTATGTTCTGCCTTCGATTTTATACTTTTCAGCGAAACACGACATCCCTTATATGTTAGACAACCTTGC
The DNA here is from genome assembly GCA_009667805.1 of Leptobrachium leishanense. Taxonomy (NCBI): domain Eukaryota; kingdom Metazoa; phylum Chordata; class Amphibia; order Anura; family Megophryidae; genus Leptobrachium; species Leptobrachium leishanense. The sequence goes on from CM019068.1 coordinate 43,092,478, forward strand.
TTTTAAAAGGAAACATCCTATACATTACATTTGTTAGAATAATGTGTGGTCCTTTGCTTATGGTATGAATCTGTGTACAAAACATTAATTTAGCAGATCCCTTTTGTAAGACCTGCACACCCTAATAAGCCTATCTATGTGTCTGTATTAAATGTAGTGTTAATGTTTCACGTTATGTATGTTTCTAAAATTATTACCTGTCGCAGCACAGAAGTAAATTGCACTGCTGTCATTCCCATTATGAATTCCTGGAACAAACATGCTTTACGTGTTCATAAATACCATATGCAAATTTTACAATACCGGAAAAGAGCCTGCAATTTCACAGAGCAATCGAAATAATTTATAACTTTAATGCTGATACATTTGACATGTTTCAACACTTACACTCATCTGGCAAACCGAACATTATGATTTATACACATCCTCGCATTGTACGATATATGGTTTTCGTGGTTGTAATTTTGTAACGAAGAGTTACGGCTATGTGCTGTGACATTACTGCTGGAGATGAGCAAACTAGTTAATCACCAAGGGATGTGTTCTATTATTTTTAGTCAACAGAATCCACTATATTGTTAACTTGACTTTCAGTGAAACATTTGTTTTTATATAATTGCTGGACTCGCTGCTTTCTAATTGGTTTTCAATCAGAAAATGCAAATATTCTACGGATTAGGTTCATAAAATTGAGTCCCAAGTGTCACTGGACAACCTCAGCCATCATATATTGGCAAGAAAAGCATTGAATCCTTTTGTATATGCATACGTTATTAAATATGGAATGCACAACCCATGCAATGCCTGCTAACCTTGCAAGGGTTCCGAATATTTACCACCACTGCTTGTCAGAGTTCTACAGGCAGAATGCATCCACTTCTGCATGATCTAGCCATGATACAGTAGATATTGGTTTTGAAAGTGCATGTCTTTGCATAATTAAAATGTTGATATTGCCTTTCGGCATTCCTAATAATAGACTTTTGCATATCTGGCACCTTTCCTGGTGCTAGTAAATTTCAATGAACTCCGACAAGTTTTCTGTGCTTGGCAATGACAGATTACCAATTGGCAGCATTATGCCTGTGCGCACTTGCTTTTAAAATAAAATAGGCGACGGACTCTGATATGGACTAAAAAACCCAAAACCTAATTAGCAGAGTGCAGTATGTATCAAGTGCAAAGGCATTTTGGTTATTGCTGACGCGTTTCTATCTTGTCTGCAACAACTGTTACATATCCGTCACTTAAAAAAAAAGACATTTGTGCATTATTCTGTCTTTCTGACATTTGATGATTCAAAATTGCTTGGTATCAATGTGTCAGTGATAACCTCACTGTGGCAAAATGAATGAAAATGGAGAAGCTGTCCCCTGTGAGGTCGCAGTGTCTGTTGGACCAGACAACAATGTAAGATTCCCAAAGACTGCTGTCAGTCAAAGAAAATGCGCTGTAAAGTCCCTCTGTTCTGCTACTTATGGCTCTACCGGATATTTTACATGCAATTTCCTTAGTAGTCAAAGGCATTAACGTCCATGGTGAGAACTAGCCAAGGAACTGTTTGTACTTCAATGTTGACATCTGCCATCTTTTCCTAGAATTTATTTTTGTAAATATCATTTTAGTGAAATTTTTGCAATAAATACGAAAAGATAAAAGATAAGCGGACACACACGTTCAGCAATAAAGTCTAGCAGTAAAATAAGGGGGGACACACATCATTAACAGTAAGGAGTGGGGTGGACAGACTCAAGGGCAAATACAGTGTGGAGGGTGGTCAAGCCGTCGACAGAGATGGCCGCTTGAAGCTTGAGCTCCTGCTTCCCGCACGCTATATCGCCCTTTAACGTAACAACTGAGGAGATGGGTAAAGGCAAGAAGCCATCCCCGAACACCCCTGCTGCCAAGGCGCCGGCTGGCTCGACTGTGGGCACGCTGGATGCCTACCTTCAATCCCCGGAGAGGACGGACAGTGATCGGGCCGGCAAGAAAATGGCGGAGGATACCATTCCAGACCCACCTCTGCTTGAACATTCGGAAGGGGGAACCTTGCGACGCCTGGAAGCCTTCATGCACACCCTCCCGACGCGCGAGGACATCAATCGCCTGATTGATTCGGTCCAGGCTACCTTCCGGACCGAAATAACGGAGGTAAGGGGCGAGATTTCCGGCATTGAATCGCGACTCTCTGCAATGGAGGCGCGTGCAGGGGCCTGCGCCCACGCGGAGAAGCATGAATCCTCCTTCTCCACCATGAGGCGTCGTCTGGACGACCTCGAAAACAGATCCAGGCGCCACAATATACGGATAAGAGGGATCCGAGAGACTGTCCTTAATGTAAAAGCCCGTTTGATATCCTTTTTTAATATGCTACTGGGGGAAGACGTCATCACCGCGGCTGACATCGACCGGGCACACAGGGCTTTGAGAGCACCGCAGCACCCCCCGGCCCCTCCTAGGGATATCATTTGTCATCTACCCAACTACCAACTCAAAGCAGCAATCATGGATAAAGCGCGTACACGACGCTCCTGGCGCTATAAAGATGATAGCATTGAACTATACCATGACCTCTCTCCATACATGTTGCTAGCGCGCAGATCCCTCCGCCCTGTCACTAACCTACTACGTGAAGCCAACATGCCATACCGATGGGGTCACCCCTTTTCGCTTCAGGTCCGCACGGACAACCGCCTACATTCCATTTTGTCCCCGCGGGATGTCCCCCAATTCTTGGAGGCATTGGGCTTTCCCCTACAGATGTACCAAACTGGGAGGTCGACCATCCGTTTATGCCGCCGCCGCCGCCACTGGAACATGGCCGCCCACACGGACCCACGAGGCCCGCCCGCAGACCACGAAATGCCTCACTGGATAGACCCCCCTCGGGGAACGAATCCACTACTGGAGCAGAGGCTGCAGATTGAGAACTATGCTGACGGGTAAGAAAGCAAGGAAGCTTGGGACCCTGGGCTCTACGTTTTCCCCTCAAGATGGATGATATCCTCCGCAGCTCGAAATTATTGACTCACCCCTCATCCCCCCCCCGCGCCTGATCACATGAGGACCGAATGCCCTTCTATACACCCGAAGGTATGACCTGGGCTGGGGAGCTTGGAGCTCAACCAGAACTGACTGCCCCCCCCCCCCCCCCCTTTTTTTTTTTTTTTTTTTTTTTTTTTCTTCTCTTTTTTTTTCTTCTCTCCTTCTAGGGGCAGGAGTCATCAGGTCGCTAGATAATACTGACTCGGCACATTAGTTGGGGGGTGGGGGTGGGACACATGATTCTGTGGTTGTATTTAGTTTGAGTTCTGTAAAATGCTTAATGGTGTAGAATGTTTTATATCAGTTTTATTGCTTGTTGCCTATTGCCCTTATTCTCCTTGGTTTTATCAACCTTATAGTACATCAGCAGAAGCTACTGCAATTGACCTTTGTTGTTTAACCTATGTGTTTTTAGTTTCATTACGACTCCTTACTTGTGATATAGCTTCCACTGACAGAGGACTGGCGGACTGACCAGATCTCTACCCCAACGAGGTACTGCGCAATTCGTCTTCTGAGGGAGTCTAGCTGGTTCCCTATAGAAGGGGCCAGCGTTTCGTCCCTTGGAACGCGCGCCACCTCACCGGTGTTTTTTTTTTCCTCCCTTCCTTTGTCCTTGATTTCCCTGTACCACTCTACCTCCTCTTCTTTTCTCTTCCCCCTTCTTTTTCAATTTCATCCCTCTTCCCTGACCCCTCCTCTATACTATTCCGCTTCCGACCTCCCCCCTCTTCCCCCCCCCCTACTCCGCACATTTCCCCTATTTTTCCATCCCCCTAATTTGACGTTCTCTTCGACCTAGAATATTCGACTTGCTGACTTAGGGTCAGGCAGAACTCTTATCATATTCAACGAGCTGTATTACTTGGAAGGCTACTGGAAATGTTCCTCCCCCTCTGCATCTTCAGAGCCAGTTGCTGTTTTTATCGTTCTGACGTACTATGTTTCTCTCATTTCGCTTATACTTCAACAACATCTGTAACATCCCAAATATGTAGTTGATGCACTGCCTCTTGTGTTATGCTCATGTGAACTGGATTAATTTTTGAATAAACTTTTGAAATTTAAAAAAAAAAAAAAAAAAAAAAAAAAAAAAATACAGTGTGGAGGATGCGTGAGGTCAATACCAGGCAGGGAAAACCAACACATATTCAGAGAGTGCAAAACTCTGGGGCTATGCGGAGTCAGGAAAGTACGGGTGGCGGATCAACCACTGGCAGGGCAGGGCAGGGCAGGGCCTGGACGGGATAGGAAGCTAGTAGAGGAGGTCACCGTGAGCCATTGGGACCATATAGTCAGGTAACACATTCCCAGGATTTTAGATCTTGAACATTACACACGATCTTTTTCTTGTTCTCAGCCTACAAACCAACTTCTTATGAAAATTGTGGGCAGTATTACAATGTGCCTGCTAAAACAGGGACGTAAAGGAGGAAATGCTGCGACTGCAGGTTTCTCCTTAGCGTCCCCATTTTAGCTCCATATTATGGGGCAGGTGCTAAATCCGCAGTCTGCTCCATTACGCAGCACTAAGCCTGAGGATACTCAAGGCAGTGCTGACGCACCACCCCAAGTATCCCCTCCTGGAGTCCATTAAGACTCCATTGAGGCTTCGACTGCTGGGTCATCGGACCTGCAGGATCTCGCCTCTCGTGAGATTCTGCAGGTCCTCGGAGGGAGACTGGGGACCCTCCCCAGTCTCTCTCTGTTCCCGGCGGACAGAAGTGGTGGATCGACCCTCCATTCTCACCGCGGGATGAGAGGTGAGTGTTTTATTTTTGTTTTATTTTTTTTCAGCTGGATCTGGCTGATTCCGCAGAAGGGCAATCACTTAGCACCAGCTCCTAGCTTCTTCAGTTAACGGAAATGAGGTGTAATTAGCGTTAGGACTTTGTAATCCTAATTCTTATTAACTCTTTATGCTCCTTATGTTTAACATGGGGTGCACAAAGTACAGTAAGCTGGCGCAAATGAGTGCAATCTTTTTAACCCGTTAATGTTCTGAATGTAATTTGGTTGGCCAATGCTAGGGCTACTAAACCTAACGTTAACGCTCACAACACTAGTGGTAGCACTCAGGGCAATATTACAATCTTATAGCTGTGTTTAGCTTTGTTGGCGATGCTATTCTAATTTTATTTGGATGGTGTCCAATGCTATTACTGTCCCAAAGCAAGTCCCCTAGTTGGTGAGCCAAGAATGGGCTCTTAAGTTCTCTAAACATAGGAATTTTAAAACACATGTATCATGGTGGGTACTTGTATATGCAGGAAGATGAACTGAATGGTCGGTAAAAATTAAGAGATAACAATGTTTCTTCCAGGTATGCTCATGAACCTCTTTTACCAAAGAAGATGCATTCGCGATCCCAAGACAAATTGGATCGAGATGATCTTGATAAAGATAAGAAGGACCGAAAGAAACGGAACAGCAGACCACAGGAGATGTTCGATAAGGAATTTAAAGCTGCTGATATCTCAGCTCAGTCAGAAGCTGTCATCCTTTCAGAAACGGTAATTGTGGTTACAAGCTAGATCTTTGGTATAAATGTAATGGTATTTCTTTAATTCTCTCTTCTACTTTTATTCTAAACTCTGTCGGATCTGGATTCTTTGATATAGAACACTGGCACTTAGGCTGGGGTCAGACGAACGCAGTGCGAACGTGCATTCAGCCGCACTTTATCACGACCGTAGCAGCAGCAAATGACGGCCAATATACAAAGTACAGCCACACGAAAGTTCGGCCACGCAACGCAAGCGGCATATGAACGCATTTTTTCAAGAACGTCGAACCGCTAGTACTGACGTACAGAGTGCGCTGCATCCGCATAGAATTTTGTGTGTGTGATTAGGAGACGTCAGACGCTGCTCGTGTCCAGCCAACATAACGTCCAGATACCCAAAGTTTCCTGGTTTGGATCCGTATGAAATCACGGCCGACATTGCGCATCGTATGACCGCTATCGCGTCTTCCGTGAAAAAGTACGTCCATGCGCTCGGACGCACTTTTTTACGGACGAAAATGCGAAAAATGCGTTTGTCTGACCCTAGCCTTACAAATAAAACATTCCACATTATAGTTACTACCGACTTGAAGATGTGACTGTCACGACATGCCTTAATCCCAGAGGATCTATCCTGCGAGTCCTGTGAAGACTCAATGAGCCACTAGAGTAGGCACGGTTGCTTAAGAAAGAAGGGATACATTAATAGTCTGCCACAGGCAACTGGCATCACTTGGATATTTGTTACGGTGGGATGTATTTGGACGCTATCATTATTATAAAGAAATACCCAGAGAACATAGCATAGGGATTCCACTGCGTATATTCACTCGTAATCCTCACAGAAATCCTATTAGAATCCAAAGACTATAAGGGTTATTCACCTACCACAATTCTTTATTTGAAATATTTGAGGTTTTACCTTGCCAAACTAGAGTGGATACTAACTGTACACTGAAACTATGGTGAATTCCATGTTTACAGCCGGGATCTCCAACTCCAGCCCCCCCCAGATGTTTATTGTCCACAATTCCCAGAACTCTTTACAATGCAATTAAAGAGATGTGCAGAGAGATGTAGGGGGCCCAGAGTTTGAGATCCCCGGATTAGTGAATGGCCACTATAGTTTGGTTTTGTCATACTTGTCAGTGTTTTTTCCAGCTAGTGTTCTGCCATACTTCACATAATTTTCAGTTGGGTTTCCATCATAAAAATTAGGATAGACATCCCCAGGGTTTCAGTTGAATGTGTTCAGAGTTGTTTTTATTGTTTTCCGTTAAACTCCGGTGGAAAAAACACTGAAATTAGAATTTTATAATCGCCACAGCATAGTCAGCTGTGATGCAAACATAGATAGATCAACTGGATGGAGAATAGCCACAGGTTACTCATGTTACGAAGAATAAAGGCGCTACCCTTGTTTGACATTGGCTGCATCATCAATTGTTGCTGTTAAATTTTCCTTTTCCACCATAAATTCACTGTTGTTTTAGTAAGTGTGAACAATAGCAGTTAGTGAATAAATTCACATTCAAAAAGCTGTATTGTGGTGCTCATACCTCTTAACAGTAACGTAGACTCATGGACTGCGAAGGAAGCTACAAGATAGAGAGTTCATGTAAAAAGGAGAATAAACTATGCAGTAATAGATGCAATACGTTTACATGACACGGCATCCATCAAAAACCTCAGCATTTTGTTTTCCTAGAGTTTTAGAACAATCTCTCCTTACCAAATCTAACAAAATCTGATGTAAAAGAATGTGCACATTGCGGTGCTTGTATTTTCTGTTAGATTTTCCTGTATCAAGCAGCTTTGACAATGTTCCTTTCATACCTATTTAAGGAGATGAATAGGGATGTCCTGATTCGATACTTAGTCTCGGTACCCAATCACGGCATTTTTGTGGATCGGCTTTCTCAATCCGATTCTTGAGCCCAAGCCTGGCGGAAAGCAGAGAGGAGCTGGTGGGATGTGGATAGCACAGTGCTTCCCCCTCACCCCAGGGTGCTGTGCTGATACAGTGCCTCCTGGGAGAAGCTGGGCAGTTCTTCATTTAAAGTAACCACCAAAGATTTGCCATCTTGTTGCTGTGGCTCCCTCTCAGATGGGCTGACTAAGTACATGGTGACGTAGGTAGCACAGGGAAGACCCTACGAGCACCTCTGCATTCACTCGCAGCATCTTCCCTGCCGACTCCATGACCCAAGAGCAGGCATGGAAGATGGTGCGGTGAATGCCAAGGTCCTTGGATTTCCTTTAGCGCCTGAGACGTCTGTGTGGCCGATTCCAAATACCGCACGACTCCTCAGATCAGCTGCTCGAAAACTGTGATCAAGACATCCCTAAAAAATAAACACACTATAAGAACAGATAATTTGTCCCCCCCCCCCCACGGATATACCAGTAAAATAGAAAGTGCATCTACATACAGAGACTTAAACATAGCTTTTCTGGAAATGGCTCATGTTGAGTGTGTGTCAACTTCCTGAGAAACCTGTTTGCGCCCAGAAAAAAAAACACATTCCTTGTTTCATGTGGATGTATGCAGATTTCTGCAGCAAAAAAGAGAAAAAGGGTCTGCAGTTTCTGAGTTCCAGAGTATGGAGGAGTGGCAACATCCGTGATTGATATAAGTAAACAAGATCCTTACGCACATAGGAGCCATGGCTATAAGAACACTGGATAATATTATAAGAATTCTTTGATTTTGGTGTACACGCATTGTACTCTTATATAAGTAAACACGATCCTTGATGTTTCATAAATGTGCCATTATGCACATAGGAGCCCATGGCTATAAGAACACTGGATAATACTATCTGCCTTTTAATATTTAGTATCCGAAAAACACAGTCTTCCTGTTAATGCATCTGTTTTCTTATGCTCTTAAAAATTTCTAAATACAGTAAGAGCACCATTTATAGGCAGGATGCAGTGGGAATAGTTTAGCCTATGTATGGTTACAAGTTATAATACTTTGACATTTCAGATAAGCCCACTAAGACCCCAGAGACCAAGAAGTCAAGTTCTAAATACAGCAACCAGTGAGAGGCGATTTTCTGTTTCTCCAAGTCAAGCAACATCTCAGCAACCACCTCCAGTTACTCCAAGGGCTAAATTGAACTTTAGCTTGCCAGGTAAGACTTTCTTTAAAATGTATACTTTTCTCTGTTGAAGAAAAACCCAATATTTTAGTTCATAAATGTATCTACAGTCACCGGCCACTTTATTAGTTACATGTTGTTAGTATCGGGTTGGACCCCCCCTTTGCCTTCAGAACCGCCTTAATTCTTCGTGGCATAGATTCAACAAGGCGTTGGAAACATTCCTCAGAGATTTTGGTTCATATTGACATGATGGCATCACACAGTTGCTGCAGGTTTGTTGGCTGCACATCCATTATGTGAATCTACCATTCCACCACATCCCAAAGGTGCTCAATTGGATTGAGATCTGGGGACTGGAAGCCATTGGAGTACAGTGAACTCCTTGTCATGTTCAAGAAACCAGTTTGAGATGATTTGAGCTTTGTGACATGGTGCATTATCCTGCTGGAAGTAGCCAATGGAAGATACAGGGTACACTGTGCTCATAAAGTGATTGACATGGTCAGTAACAATACTCAGGTAGGCTGTGGCGTTTAAACAATGCTCAATTGGTACTAAGGGGCCCAAAGTGCCAAGAAAATATCCCCCACACCATTACACAATAACCACCAGTCTGAACCGTTGATACAAGGAAGGATGGATCTATGCTTTCATGTTGTTTACTCCAAATTCTGACCCATCTGTATGTCGCAGCTGAAATCGTGACTCCTCAGACCAGGCAACGTTTTTCCAATCTTCTATTATCCAATTTTGGTGAGACTGTGCAAATTGTAGCCTCAGTTTCCTGTTCTTAGCTAACAGGAGCAGCACATCTGCTTCAAGGTTGGACATGTTGTGCGTTCAGAGATTGTATTCTGCATACCTTGGTTGTGACGAGTGGTTATTTGAATTACGGTTGCCTTTTGATCATCTCGAACCAGTCTGCCCATTTTGACCTCTGACATCAACAAGGCATTTCCCTCCACACAACTGCCGCTCACTGGATATTTTCTCTTTCGGACCATTCTCTGTAAAACCTAGAGATGGCCGTGCATGAAAATCCAAGTAAATTAGCAGTTTTTGAAATACTCAGACCAGCCTGTCTGGCACCAACAACCCATGCCACATTCAAAGTCACTTAAATCCCCTTTCCTCTCCATTCTGATGCTCAGTTTGAACTTCACTAAGTAGTCTTCACCACATCTAGATGCCTAAATGCATTGATTTGCTGCCACGTGATTGGCTGATTAGCAATTTGCGTTAACAAGCAATTGAACAGGTGTGCCTAATAAAGTGGCCGGCGAGTGCAGCTGTGTACTTTTCAGACTTTCCTTTAAATATTAAATTTTAAAAGTTATGTGTTTGTGTGCATAAACATTGTAATGCAACTCTTCTCCACCTATTTATGGACTCCTAGGTCACATATCCTGACACGTTGCCTGGCACAGTTAGTCACCACCTTGCCCTTCAGCAGGCACATTGCCGTTTGGTGGAAATTGGAGGTTAGCCTCATACAAGAGGATATGAGCCAACTTGTTAAGGACACAAAAGGGCAGTGAAGTGCCAAAAAATTCTACCTGCGTAGAATGATGGAACCGAGCTGCGCAAGCATGCACAAAACCGATCCCATCAGATGCCTCTCTGGTTGCATGCTATTACAGGTGGTCTGAGAGAGGATGATGGCAGAGCAGAGCATGCTGACATCACCAGTGATGTCATCTGGTAACCACTGCCAGCAGCCAGGAAATTCAATATCCCACCTGTCTGGTGACACGCATGTGGGGCCACCAGTTTGAACATAGCACACTGATTACCCACTTGCAGATCATATCATGAATTTAGATGCATTTTTAACCCTTTAACAAGGTTTAAAGCAAAATATCTAATGTATCATTTGGGTTTCCAAATAGGACATGTCATTTTTTCACCGTTCTATTTGTGTGTGAGGTCAACCCCAAAGACAAAATAGAGATTATGTTACAGTACAGTAATGTCTGGAGCCATTATAACGATCAGTATCTAATAGGGATACATAAGCAAAGTAGCAACCTGCTTTAGTGAAGATTTGCTGTTCCCTCCGAATTTTATAATTCCCAGCGGAATTGCTTTTGTTTATACAGTGCATCTCCTCTGTAAACACAAATACGTTCAATTAAAGTTGAAACATGTAAAACTGATCCCCTAATTAGCATGGCATTGATAAACCATTTCATTTAAGTTCAGTTTATAAAACTGCAATAATGATTTTATTGCTTCTTGGTAGAAAATTAACATATTGATGTTTTAGAATCTTTCTATCTCAATGGCACAGATTTACTGGAATAATTGTAGGAAAGCTGCAGTGCCCTCCTATAATTGGGCAACATTATATTTGCGACTATAAATAAGGTAATTTATTTTATGCAGTAAACCACAGCCCTATGGGACATACGGAGCTTCATAAAGTTTGATTTGATTTGCGATTTCATTATGTGCACATTAATTTTAATGGTAAAAAAAAAGGTGTATTGCCATCACAAAGTAGACCGTATCTGTAACTTGCATCGCTAATGAATTAAAAAAACACAATAATTTTAAACAAATGGTTCCGATTCGGAATGCCAGCACTTGTGGCTTTTAGATGTGATTTTTTTTTTTATCTCATTTTGATTGCTGTATTATGTTCAGAAACCTCAGGAAAATGAGCTACTGCTGGCTAATGTAAAAACCTATGATACTTATGTAGTATAAACTGGAAATGGCAAATAGGCACATAAATCCAATCACTTGAAAATATAAAAGTCTGTTTATCCTTTTTGGTTAAACTCATTATGATGATATTTCAATAGCCCATGAATGATGCAGGGCACTTTGTATTCTAGTCTACATCAATAATTTGGGCCCTATTACATTCCTCGCGCATAAGTTTGCGCCCTCGCAAAACCCTTTGCGCAGAACGTCGGATTGCAATGTCAGCGCAACAAACGCGCATCTACGTCTACCGCGGGTGAACCTGCGCGAACACTGTGTGACCTTACTGTACTTTGCACGTCCTATACTTAACATTGTGAGCGCAAATGCGTTTGTGCGCCGGTACGCCAAAGGTATTACAATCTATGCGCAGTTTGTAACGCACAGCGTTTGCGCGCATAATTTTAGCAACTCCTAAAAGCTGGTGTTAATGGCAAATTCTATGAACCTGGCCGAAACCAAATACACCAGCCCAAAAAAAATACGCAGCAAAGTATAGTTACACATTCTACACATACCAAACCAATACGTTTGAGAAGTTGTGCGTGCTTTTTTTATTGATGCAGCATATATGCGCAGATTGACTTTGACAGGCGCAAAAATTTAACGTGAGACAATTGTGGTTCTTAATTCTGATTGGCTGAATCGCGTGAAAAAACAGTCCGCACACTGATTTCTGCAACGTTCAACGTTGCTTGGCGTGCGTTTTTGCGCATCCGTTTTACGCACGTTATTTTTTGACTAATGAAAAAATGCGCGAGGATTGTAATACCAGCGTTGATTTGCGCGCACTAACGTTTAATGCTTCACGCAAAAATTCACGCGTTTACCGTGCGTGTTTGCGTGAAGAATGTAATAGGGCACTTTATATTTCTGTATAAAAATACTGTATCTTCCTTCACTACTATGTGACAGGGCAAGAAGAACAAGGGCATTTTTCTTTTTTTCTAATTAAGGGGTTGATTTGATTCTACTGGCTGATATTTTATTTCGTAATATTGGCCGATTGATTAGAAAAATTTTTGTCCAGAGCCGAATTCCAAAAAATATCCCTGCTTAGAAAGCAGATCAGGCAGGTAAATAAGCTCAGTGTAAATACATCTGCACAGACGTGCTTTTCTTGTTTCACTGTATGGAATGAACATTTGAATTTTAATCCTTAAAACCAGACATTCCTGGAAATTATGTAAAGCCCAGAAATGCATGTTTTTGTTACAGTGAATTAAAGTAGGGACTTGCGGGTTTTGATTTAACTGTACATAGTTACATAGGCTGAAAAAAGACGTGCGTCCATCGAGTTCAGCCTTTCACACATCACCTACTGCTGTTGATTCAAAAGGAGGCAAAAAACCCAGTCTGAAGCGCTCACCAATATACAACAAACTGGGAAAAAAATCCTTCTTAACCCCAGAATGGCGTCAGATTTATGCTTGGGTCAAGAAGGGTTTTTAAATATTCTAACCTTTAATATTCTGTGTCTGCAGGAAGTCATCCAGTCATTGTTTAAAAGTCTGTGCAGTCTCTGACCCAACCACCTCAACAGGCAGAGAATTCCACAGCTTTATTGTTCTCACGGAAAAATAACCCTTCCTTTGCTTTAGGCTGAGTTTCCTTTCATCCAGTCTAAATGGGTGACCTCATATCCAGTGTATAGTCCTGTTAATGAATAGGTTTCCAGACAATGGCTTATAATGGTCCCGTGTATATTTATATAAAGTTATCAGATCCCCTCTAAGGCGCCGTTTCTCTAAACAGGTTTAAGCTTGTTAGTCTTTCCTCATAAGTTAAACCTTACATTCCCTGCATTCCTTTAGTCGCCCGTCTCTACACTTTTTCTAGCTCTACAATATCCTTTCTTAAGACTGGTGCCCAAAATCACACGGCATATTCAAGGTGCGTCTTAACATAATTTTGCCTTTTTATAGATCAATGGTTTCATCCCAACAGTGAATTCCCCTTTTAATGCATGCCAATACCTTGCTGGCCTTGGCGACTGCGGTTTCATATTGAGCATTGTTACGTAGTTTGAAGTCTATGATTATTTAATGTGTAAAAGGTTAAATTGCGAACTTGCGCGTTCTATCGTCCAAGTCCATGAATTACTTTTATGGATTTAATTCTAGCTAAAAGAGCAGGATCTTAATGTACAGGTTTGTGTGTTATAACAATGTAAATTTACTGTGCGGACTTGTGTATTTTACAGTGCGGTGGTTGCGCAGTTTATAAAGCCTAATTACGATCCGCATTTACAGTAAAAATGTTCAACCTTCATACTATGGACTTAAATATCGCAGCTCCATACAGTAATAATTATTAGGACACACAAGGCTGTACATTAGGATTCATGTTTTATATTTACAGACTTGCGCATTTAACTGTTACTGTAAATCCTGAAAAATGAGTTATACTGTAAATCCCGGACATGCGTGTCTTACTGTAAATCTTGTAGTTTGCAAATCTTACAGTAAAAATGCATAGAAGATGTAGAAGATTTGATGTCAGGGATTTAAAGTAAAAAAAAAAAATCCATGTGCCAGGATTTAAAATCAAAATTTGCGATCTCCATACAGTAAGACCTGGCCTGTTACATTGAACGGAGCTACAAGCATCCAAAGAGCCATTTATCAATACCGTTCAGCATTTGAGATTTTTTTTATTTGTATAGCAATAAACTATTGTAATTTAATTGCTACAACCCCTGTTTCCTTTAAAAAGTATAGCCATCAGTGTCAATATTTCAATTGGATTTTTACCATGATTTGAAATGCCAGTAAACCTGGATTTGATACTCCCGAGCTGAAAAATGGACAAAAGATGTCTGCAAAAGGTGCCAATTTTGGCTATAGAGGCATAAATTGCACTGTGATCCCTTTACTAAGGTGGAACATTAAATTTCAGAAGTGTTAGATGCTGTGGTCTTTGTTATCTACAGGGTTATTCAGAGAGCGTGAAAAGCAGGAGAATGACTGGAGAATGAAAAATTCTAGGTCAAAATAGCCGAAAGTGAGATGAAAGGGAGAATTTTTCTGGTTTGGCTATTTTGACCTAGAATTTTTCATTCTCCAGTCATTCTCCTGCTTTTCATGCTCTCTGAATAACCCTGATAGTGTTAAAAATGTCATTGTATATTCAACTTTACATTCAATACACATTAAATTTATATTGGCTGTGTGTTTTGCTTTCAGAACTACACCTAAAACAAACATATTTTGCATGTCGGGAGGACTATATCTAAATGTGTTTTAATGTATAAACCCTTAAGTTTTGCAACTTTTTTTGCTTAGGTATGGACCAGAATGGCATAACTGCTGCTGAACCAACTGAGGTTCCACCACCACTACCAGTCAAAGGAAATATGTCCGACTATGGCAATGTCACGGAGTATCAGGAATTCATCAGCTCATCACCACCTCCACCACCCCAAAGGGTAATGATTGTGGTCTCCTATACTTGAATTTTATTATTATCCTCTATATAGCGCCACAAATTCCTTAGCGCTTTACAAGATCAGAGTACAAGGAATTGATACATTAGAATACCACACATGGATGATGACCTAATTCAGGGGGAATTTACAATCTATGAGATATACAAGTATTTTGTGAGGTAGGCGCATCCATATCATTAGATGTCTTGTCCACCACTGGTGGTGTCTTCTAAATGGGATGGAGTCCTCTTTTCATGATTGTAGAGCAGGGACCGGCTGGTTAGGTCGAGCCCGTTACGCGTAAAGTCAAGACTTGCTTCTCCACAGTTGTATTGGAGGGATGTGCTAAACGGGTTTTGACTTGCTTCTCCACAGTCAAAGGGTAGAGCTGTTACTACTGGACTCCACAGCCGATAGTGTGGTAGGCAAGTATGTACATTTAGGTGTCTTTCCCCATGACTTTATAAGAAAGTCAAGTAGCATAATACTGGTGAGCTTGCATCCTGGATGAAGTAGGACAAGTCAAAATTATGCCTAGTGCTCGAGCTGTTATGCTGTGCAGCTCAAGCGTTGCACTTTGTGACCTGGTTGCGATCTGGCCCCAGGTTTCCAACACAATTTGTATATTATTATGAGAATATAACATCTTACAAAAATACAGACAAATTCTTCAATAGCAGGTTTTATATGGGGGGTGATGTTTTCCTCGCCCACTATTGGGTGGTTGTATGTAGCACCACCACTTCTAATTCATGTTTCACATAAAGCAAAAGGGCATGATGCCAGTCAAAATTTAACCTCCCTGGCGGTCAAATTTTTTAATAATTTTGTGTCTAAAAGCGTCTCAATTTGTTTTTTAAGGAAACGTGTTTTTGTACATAGTTAGCCTGTAATAATTAGGAATCACGCACTGAAATCCGTGCAAGAGTCCTTACTGGTAAAATCCTTTATAAATAAATAAAAATAAAATAGTAAATACACGGAGTCCGATAACGTTTGAAACACGACATAATATTTTATTATCCCAAAAATAATTATCCAAAATAAGGCAAATAAATGATATTCAATAAAATACAACAAAACCACTGAAATCTGTCTGAAAACAAGGGTGAGACTATGTAGGGTCTGTTTCTTATCCTGTAGTGCCACCTAGTGGCTGTTCATATACTTTGTACATTGGAAAACTGTGCATTTATAAAAAAAAATTAAGTTTGCTGCCTGGTCCCACCCCCTGCATCGTGTGACTCGCAGGGAGCCTTACAAGGAAGCAACTCGCCACGATCACACTGCGGGGGACAGCCAGGGAGCGCAGGAGGAGGTGAGTATGCATCCAGCCCGAGTGTGGCTCGGGGTTACCGTTCGCGGTAGTGAAATTTAACCCCGAGTCACACTCGGGAATACCACCAGGGAGGTTAAAGGGATACTCTAAACCAGTGTTTCGCAAACGTGTCCTCAGGACCCCCTACCAGCCCAGGTTTTTCAGATATGTGAAGCACAGCACAGGTGATATGATTTGCTGCTCAGTGATTGGAGGATTCAGTCTACATTTCCCCAAGGTGATCTGTAAAATCTGGCCTGATTGGGGGTCCCGAGGACAGGTTTAGGAAACACTGCTCTAAACAAAAACCAATGCGTTCTATGAGCATTGCTAATGGGAACTTCTGAAGTCTGTGTGCAGTGTGAACAGATTGACAGTCTTTTGGGCTGGAGGAAAGCCTAGACAGGCTGTCACAAAATGCTGGGACACCTGAGGGGGGTAAACGAGCAGTCACTGGGTTTATTTGGTCACTGAGGCTACAGTGTCGTTTTATTTAACGCACAAATAAATCTATTGATTTTTGAAGGTGGTGCTCAGTATCAACAGGTTGAAGGGTTGTGGGTGATAACATAATTTTTTTTCTATCCCAAAGAACTCTGCGTGCTCTGGGTGATCTTTATACAGTGAGGAACTAATTACATAAATAGCCATGCAAGTCAGCATGAGATAGAAAGTTAAAGGAAGAAAAGTTAGGATAGAAAATGGTAAGTAGAACACAACAAAGGATGTGAACGTGGAACATGTCCTTCGTAGCACAGCTTGGAACAGCATGCTTTGAAGCGAAAGCGGCTGAAATCACCAGTAATGTCATAGAATGAATCTTCTGTGCTCTTTATAGACTCAGTATAATACAACGCTCAATCTTCAAACTATTCCATTTGAGAAATCTTATGACCGGGAGATTCTCTAATGTATCTGTATTACCTCCTCATACGGCGTAAGTAAAGGCACAGAGGCAGGAATGAAAGCATTAAGGATACAAACACACACCTGTTGGTGAACAAAATTTTATTGTGACTTGGTTTCACAGTAACTGGAGCACAAATTCTGCCCCCCCCCCCACGAAATAACCTTCCGTTTGTTTGTCACTGCTCCAGGTTTGAAATTGGATTTTTCAGCATTTGATATGAAGCCTAACTTTAGATATTGGGACTTGGTGGGAAAGTGAATGGCAAAATCTTTACCTTTTTTTCCCATGATATACATTTTTGGTTTGTACAAACCAGCATTAAGTCGCAGAAGCTTTGCAATTCAGATACATTGTACAACTTTAACACCATATGTGATACCAGGGCAAATGTTCTCAAATTAAAATGCTTAATTAAGACATTAACATTTCTTGCATTACATTGGTTTAGGTCATATAATATTTTTAATAATATGCCAAGGTAAGACACTCACACTAATGCCACTCTTGTGCCACTGCTTGGTCAGGCAGCTGGTCATCCTGGCAGGTATGGGCACCAGGATGATACTCCCCAATTTGGGTTGTAGACATACAGGACTATTCAGAGAGCGGTGAAAAGCAGGAGAATGACTGGAGAATGGAAAATTCTAGGTAAAAATAGCCGATTTGGAAAGTGAGATGAATGGGAGAATTTTTCTGGTTTGGCTATTTTGGCATCGAATTTTCCATTCTCCAGTCATTCTCCTGCTTTTCACTGCTCTCTGAATAACCCTGATAGTAAAGCAAATGGTGTCACAGCCAGGTCCCCACCCTCCTGAAGTTGGCAGGTCTGAAATCTATTTCTTAGGAAGAGGTAAGACCAGTCACGTATGGCTTGGCTTTAGCTGGACATTTATTGTGGGAGCATCAATGTTTCGGTCCTATGACCAATGTTTCGGCTTGAGAAAGATCCTGAGTGTAGGACCAAAACATACATTGCTGCTCTTACAATAAAGATCATCCAAAGCCAAGCCATGTGTGATGGGTCTTCTCCCTTTGCTGTCCATGTCAGGGCTGGTGATCCTGGACCATCAGAACCATGGCTGGGGTAATATTCAAAAACACATGCACTTCTATATGTTTTTGAAATCTGTTTCTTATGAAGGATCTGAATAAAATATTTAGCCAAACTTATACTAGAACGTCAAGCGAATAATTTTGTAAAAACGATCTCAATCTTAGAAGTGTATACAAAGTCAATGGATAAGCCCCAGGGCTAGAGATAAGTGTATACTACTACATCATGTATTCTCAGAAATGTACTAATTATAATGAGGTAAAATGGTGAGACCTTGTAGCTTGGGGGAAAGGGGGCTCATCTTATTTTTCACAAGAAAACCGGACAATGTTTGTATACAATCAATGATTCTGCCAAGAGAAACCCCATGAATGGAGCCCACATGAAGATAATGTTCATGTGCTGTGTGCTCCATTCATGGGGTTTCTCTTGGCAGAATCATTAATTGTATACAAACATTGTCCGGTTTTCTTGTGAAAAATAGGTCTCACCTTACCTTATCTTATTTTTCACAAGAAAACTGGACAATGTTTGTATACAATCAATGATTCTGCCAAGAGAAACCCCATGAATGGAGCACACAGCACACATGAACATTATCTTCATGTGGGCTCCATTCATTGGGGTTCTCTTGGTCTTTTTTACCACGGTTCCTGGAATACCATGTGGCACTGAATAGATTATAATGTATGCAATGCCACATGGTATTCCAGGAACAGTGGTAAAAAAAAGATCTATTCGATAATGGGTTTAAAGCTGGGCTTGACAAACCCAAGGCAGTATAGGTACATCCTCTTAGACCAGTGGTTCCCAACACTGGTCCTCAAGTGCCCCAAAAAGGCCAGATTTGCAGACATCTGAAGCACAGCACAGGTGATATGATTTGCTGCTCAGTGATTGCAGGATTCAGTCTGCAATCCCATGGTAATCCTTAAAACCTGCCCTGTTAGGGGGACCTGAGGACATTGTTGGGAACAAGTGATTTAGAATTTTACCTCCTCAGATTGTAAACTCACGGGGTGTCTGGCTGAGCGTTTGGTTAAAGTGCGGTATTAACTGGACATTTATCCTACGGGCATGGTTGCCTTTCCTCATTTATCATGTACGTCTCAGGTTTGTGCTCCCCCATTGTAAAGCGCTACGGAATATGCTGGCACGGTATAAATAACTAACCTCTGACTTCTAAGATTGATTCAAACTTGCCAATTCCTTTTTTAAAGTTTGACATTCAGCATATACGCTATTGCAAGATATAAAAGACAGAGCTTAAAACAAGTCAGTGCAAGTCTTGCAACCAAAACCTGATGTTTATTCAGTAGATCTGGCACACTTTGCCTTTTGTTTCAAATAATAGATCAAGCAAGTGCACCTATACCCATAGTCCTAACATTGTTTCTGGCCATCCTCTTCCTAAATGACAACCTTTGCTGTGGGATAAAGGCAAACAAGCAGATTTAGCTGCTAGCGCTACTTATGTTTGATCAGCCTCTAATCATATTATCTATTGGAGCCCCTTTGCCTGTTTGGGTGGCTTTTAGTTTTTTAAAATTTACAATCAAATGCTGCTTCAGAGAACAGACATACAGTTTTGTCTCAATTTTTGTACACAAAGAAAGAACTCTGAAAAGTGCTAGGACAGATTGTTGCTATGTTGCAGATGTGCCTTTTGCATAAGGTTCCGATCTCCCCTGAGGTGTGTGCGAGTCAGTGAATTTGCTTCACAATAGGTTCTAATGTGAACTGGCAGACCTCTCATATCTGAAAGGAAAACAGTCCTGTCGTAAGAAATAGCAAGCGGTAAAATAATATTCATGGGGATATAGTATTTGAAATAAGAATGGCTACACAAAATATTTCTACAACATTTCGCATGTTTACTGTAATCAGCTCTCCCATGTGCGCACTTTTATTTAATGCAAAAACACCATCTCGTGTCTCCGCAATAGTAACTGCTATATAAAAAAAACTTTAATATATTCATCCTGGGCAACTTTGTGTTTTGCGTTTTTTGTCTTTACAAATCAAAGCGTAGAACAGAGGAAATACTAATAATTGTGAATGTCTCCCAGAAACAACAATGGAATTATTATCCATTTGTTAAATGTTGTCATCGTGGAAGCTAAGCAAAGTGTACCGTATAAAGTCATGGTGGGATAATCCGTATGAAGGGAGTGACCAGGAGGATGAGAGTCTCCAGTTGAGTGGGATGACCATGTAATCGAACCGGAGCATAATCCAAGATCACATTACTTCCAATACAGGTTGGTCACCCCTTATCTGGAATTCTAAAACCATCCAGATTTTAGTATTTCCAGATTAAGGATGCCCACATATGGACTAACACGAGGGGAACCGGTCTCCCAAGTGCTACAGCAAACCTCAAAACATGCTGCTCGAAGTCACAAAGACTCCGAGCATCATGTCCACAGAGTAACCCCACACAGCTCCAATCACGTGCACACGCTGATGTCTACAGCAGGAAGGGGATCGCGGCTCTCCCGTCATGATCTCCTTCCTCTAAAACGTCAGATTCTCCCCATTCTGAAATCTGGAAGAATCAGGGACTCCCGAGCACTCAACCTGTAGTAGAAGAGTGGACACCACGGCTCACAACAGGAGATACGATGTATGGGTTTTAAAGTTTGTAAATAATGTTCATAACCTTATCAGGGTTATTCAGAGAGCACCGACATATCAGTGCTCTCCTGTTTACTGCACTTCGGTGAGTTCGATTTGATATGCGGTGAATCGACCCACCGAAAGAATCAAACTGCCAAATTGATCCGAAAAATGCTGACGACCCGCCGAACAGCCACCGGAAAAAGCCACCAAACTTTTAAAAATGCAACTTTTAAAAGGTGTTCTAAAAAAAAAACTAGTGCATGAAAATGCCTGGAAAAAAATGTTCATTCCTATGAATAATAACAAAAAGGTCAGTTACAGAGAAAAAAAGCCCTGCCGTTTAAAAAGAAAAATTCTATATAGAAAAGACTGCAGAAAAATGCCTAAAAAAATAGACTTTTTGCTGCAAATGAAAATAAGAAACTGCTAAATACATATTTAATGAAAACGGGGATAATTTTATTTACATTGAAGCCTATACGAATCGCCTGATTAAGCCTGTCGAATGAAACCACTGAAAATCAGGGTATTTCGGTGCTGTTTGGTGTTCTCTGTATAGATTAACCATTACTTATCTATGGGGGATTTCACTGCCGCCGAAGGTGATCGTATTTCGCTGGCAATTCGCCAGCTTTTTGACTAGCTGCACGAAATTGAACTGTCTGGAGAATTGACTGTTTGGTGCAATTTTGGGGACAATTCGTTGCTCTTTGAATAACCCGGTTAGTAAAGAAGATAAATAATATTATAAATACATTGGGTATTTTATAGGGCTTGGTGCAGTTCTTTGCCTTAAGTCAATAACGTTGTGTATAATCAATACAAACTACTTTACGGATGCAATTGTATCACTTTGTTATAAAAGCGATGTTCTTTTGGTACAAGCTTAAAAATAACTTGTTTAATGCTGCCAATCAAAGCCTTGAACGTTAATGAGGAGGTAATGAAATGCATGCGTGACACTAAAAATACCATTATAAAGTAAGATCCATTATCATACAATTACCTTTCAAGCTGAAGTCTATGTGCTCTATATTTAAGAAATGCCAGTAACTGAAATGCTTAAGGCCACAACAATAAACCAAAAAAACAACAAAAAAAGGACTTGAGGGGGAAAGGGGAAGTATCTTAAATTTAGGGGAACTTATTTTTGACAAGCTTTATGATTTGTGCACAATTCCTCCGCTTGAAAAAGGAACTTCAAACCTCAACGCCGGAAATAATAACTGGATTCCACTCTTCATTCACTTTCATTTAAGTTTAATTTCAGTAAGTTGGGTAGTAAATATAGTGGTTGTAGATTGATTAGGTGAATAGGTGATGAATAGTGATTAGATGAATTAAAGTGATGAATAGCGATTTAGGTAAATAGTTGAGTAGGTGAATTAAAAGGTGAAAAACCTTAAACAGAAAGAAATACAGAAATTGTATAAATGCATTGCACATAAAGCTTGTTAGTCATTAACTTCTGTGTCCGCTTCATATACATTCACTAGCACACACTTCTAGAATATCATTACTGCCAAAATATATTTTATCTTAAAACAGACATTAAATGGACTAATATAAAGAACTGCATGTGGAATCTCCTCACACCGAGAATGAAAGAGATCTAAAAATTAACTGATTGCATTTATCACTAAACTGGCTCAATTCCTTTCCTACATATGACTGTAAAATTGTCCTTTAGCTCACCGGCTGCCACTCCAGGATCTGAAGATATTTGTAAATGTCTGTGCGCAATGTCCAGGTTGCCTGCCTCATGGCATGGCATGGAGCTCTCAGATGGCCCCTCCCTTCCTCCACAGATTTCCTCTCTGAGGCTGCTGGGAAGTCTGACCTCTGCTCTGACTGGCTGACCCTAAATGGAGCTGAATTGCATGCAGGGACTAGTAGTAGTAGTAGTAGTAGTTTTGCAGATTTCAATTACCTAAACTGAATTACAGTCTTTTTATTATCCCACCTGCTTGTACCTTAGCTGACCATTCTGTACCTTTGCAGTTTGACTTGACAATTTTTATTTATTTTTTCTAGCATCTCCCACCTCCACTTCCCAGCAAGACGCCACCTCCACCACCTCCAAAGACCACGAGAAAGCAGACATCGGTGGATTCTGGGATTATGCAGTAACGGATCACACAGTGTGCCAAATGTAAAGATGAATATGGTTAATGATGCAGAATTTACCTCATCTGGGCCCCACGGAGTCTTTTTTTTTTTTTTTTTTTCTCCTGTGCAATCAGCCTAGAAGAGATTATTTGCTCTAAATTTAATGAAATGTAAAAGATTTTCACCGTGAGCTACTGATTTGTGGATACTAATTTATGCAGGGTGCTTTAAAAGAGAATTGTGAAAAAAAGAACAGATACAGAAAGAAACAAATAGACACAATGCCAAACCTTTATTACGCATTGTCAGAGCCCCATATTATCTTGTACAGAGGTTTGTATATAGAAATGATTTTTTTTTTTTTTAAAGAAATTTTAGGTTGTTTTTATTATTTCTTTCTTTTAGAAACTGTACTGGCTTTTAACAGGATTTTACCCTTACATTAGTATACACGTTAACTGGTGAATACCTATAGTTAATATTTCAGTGGTATCGTACTCATCCATCTGATCAATATAATCATTTGTAGATTTGTCTTACCATTTATAATGGTAAAAAAAAAACTAGAAACCCAATGGTATTTTTGCTTCATGTTTATACTCCTCCGTTATGTTTTATAATCACTCTGTAGATTTTGTTACATATAATGGACTAAGAAAATAAAAACATGTTTTCGAAGGTAAAGACGTTGTTGAGTTCATTTTATTCACAAAAATTTGAATAATGGTAAATTGCTGGTAGCAACCATCAATATCTGGCTCTCGTGCAAGGTCTCTTGGGTTAATTAGCATCACTGACCTAAAACTTGATTTTTTTCAAGTGTAATTTTTCTAAAACAAAAGAAAAAAGGAGCAAAGAGAATTACAGTGAGTGGAAAAAAATAAATGTTTTTATATGTTGGTTTTGTTGACCTCACAGGCAGACTAAGGCTCGGGTCAGACGAGCGCACTGATCACGTCCGTGTTGCTGCACATTTGTACGTCCGTTATAGCATATAATTATGACCAATGGAGCCCCACACACGAAGTGCGTCCGCACCGAACTGCGGACGCCTAACGGACGCGGCAAACGGACGCAGGTTAGGCAAGAACATAAATCCGCTAGAACGGACACACAAAGTGTGCTGCGCCTGCGTCCGCAACGTCCACATATCTTTGTGTGTGAGTGATGGAACGTGGTCAGACGGACTGCATTTTTGACGTCCAGCATTTTGACATACAAAATGTTTTTCATATTATTTTCCCTTCTACATCAGTCAAAAAAAACATCACAAGAACGGACTGTGTGGCCACTACCTTGTCAGTTATAAAGTACGTGCGTTGTGCATGGACGCACAGTCCGCACAGAATAGGCTCGTCTGACCCTAGCCTTAGTATCTTCCCCCAGTGTCAAAAAGCCTCTCTTTTTTCCCCCCCTCTGACTCACCCCCCGACAAAAAAAGCAAACGAAAAGTTCAGTGCTCAATGATGAGGTGGATGAATTATATTTTATGTAAACAAAGAACTTATCAGAGCTGCCCAACAATAATCCTCAGAGT
Source organism: Leptobrachium leishanense (assembly GCA_009667805.1). Lineage (NCBI taxonomy): Eukaryota > Metazoa > Chordata > Amphibia > Anura > Megophryidae > Leptobrachium > Leptobrachium leishanense. The sequence goes on from CM019068.1 coordinate 43,116,825, forward strand.
AATGTGCGGTGTGTATGAGCAGAGCTCCACAGCAATAAAACTCACACTCGTACACATTACTGTATCTCCGAGCATACAGTCGCACATCCATACACACACATTGGCACATCCATTTATCCGCAGTATCACACAATCGACACAAACTGCCACACATATCCAGACATCCACACACACACTCACACATCCATACACATGCAGGGTTATTCAGAGAAAGGTGAAAACCAGGAGAATTGGCAGAAGAGAACAATCTAGACCAAATAGCCAATTTTGAAAGTGCGATGGCACACAATGGGAGAATTTTTCTAGTTTGGCTATTTTGACCTAGAATTTTCACTTTTCCAGTCATTCTCCTGGTTTTCACATCTGCATAACCCCCATGGTCACATATACCCACATATCCACGGGTGGAGTCAGGTGGTGGGAGTGAGGTGGTGGGAGACCGGGCGAATATTGCTCGAAACCCCAGCGGCCATTCAGCCTGCCCGAGGCCCACTGGCGGCTGATCCGTTCTGACAGTCCTGCAGCCCCTTCCACAATGTCAACCGAGGTGATCAGCCCCCACCCCCCCTTAGTATGCCACTGCTCCCTTAGTTCGTGTATAGATTCATTAAATTATCTTATATTTGTTGTTGTTTTTGGACAGAACAAGCAGGGAACAGGGTCGTTTCACACAACTGCTGTTTGCTGTGAAAGCTCCATTCCCGATAGGGAGATACACTATATTGCCAAAAGTATTCGCTCACCTGCCGTGACTCGCATATGAATTTAAGTGACATCCCATTCCTAATCCATAGGGTTCAATATGACGTCGGTCCACCCTTTGCAGCTATAACGGCTTCAACTCTTCTGGGAAGGCTGTCCACAAGGTTTAGGAGTGTGTTTATGGGAATTTTTGACCATTCTTCCAGAAGCGCATTTGTGAGGTCACACACTGATGTTGGATGAGAAGGCCTGGCTCTCAGTCTCCGCTCTAATTCATCCCAAAGGTGTTCTATCGGTTTGAGGTCAGGACTCTGCAGGCCAGTCAAGTTCATCCACACCAGACTCTGTCATCCATGTCTTTATGTACCTTGCTTTGTGCACTGGTGCACAGTCCTGTTGGAAGAGGAAGGGGCCAGCTCCAAACTGTTTGCACAAAGCTGGGAGCATGGAATTGTCCAAAATGTCTTGGTATGCTGAAGCATTCAGAGTTCCTTTCACTGGAACTAAGGGGCCAAGCCCAGCTCCTGAAAAACAACCCCACACCATAATCCCCCCTCCACCAAACTTTACACTTGGCACAATGCAGTCAGACAAGTTCCGTTCTCCTGGCAACCGCCAAACCCAGACTCGTCCATCAGATTGCCAGATGGAGAAGCGCGATTCATCACTCCAGAGAACGTGTCTCCACTGCTCTAGAGTCCAGTGGCTGCATGCTTTACACCACTGCAACCGATGCTCTGCATTGCACTTGGTGATGTATGGCTTGGGTGCAGCTGCTCGGCCATGGAAACCCATTCCATGAAGCTCTCTGCGCACTGTTCTTGAGCTAATCTGAAGGCCACATGAAGTTTGGAGGTCTTTAGCGATTGACTTTGCAGAAAGTTGGCGACCTCTTCACACTATGCGCCTCAGCATCCGCTGACCCCGCTCCGTCAGTTTATGTGGCCTACCACTTCGTGGCTGAGTTGCTGTCATTCCCAAACACTTCCACATTCTTATAATACAGCTGACCAGTTGACTGTGGAATATTTAGGAGGGAGAAAATTTCACGACAGGATGCCACCTGTGCAACAAATCCAATCACAGTTCCACTCTGGAATTCACGGAGTTCCTGAGAGCGACCCATTCTTTCACAAATGTTTGTAAAAACAGTCTGCATGCCTAGGTGCTTGATTTTATATACCTGTGGCCATGGAAGTGATTGGAACACCTGATTCTGATTATTTGGATGGGTGAGCGAATACTTTTGGCAATGTAGTGTATGTAAATCTACTCCCAGCTTGTCTGCCCAGCGTGCAGGCGTTTATTGTGAAGCTTCTACTGTGGCTGTTCAGATTTTTTGTAGTTTTTTGTGAAGCGCCAGTGTTTGTCTCTATGGCAACAAAAACTGTTTTTGCTGGTGTTTACATCATCAACAAACACTTGCACTTTCTGATACCCTATTTATTTAGAATTCCAAACAATATTGTTCATGTATTCAGGACAAGGGAGATATGAGGTCACGCAGGGAACGGTGACATCAGGGGCACCTGGCGGCCAACAAAGGTCGTGCATTGAGCAGACGAGAGGGAGACATGGGAGCAGACACAAATGTCTCCCAAAGTGTGCTCCTAATCAGGACAAATTATTTTAGATGCATTAGCTGTTTATGAACAATTACAAGTAATAACAGTATGCAATATGTATGGATGCGTTGTGTACTTGCTCGATTTATCGTTGATCTGCCATTGTAATGGCCCGCGAGCCTGGTATTACAGAGGGCAATCACACAAGAGCTGTGTTCATTCTTTCCTGTGGTGTGAGGCGATTTAATAAATGTTTCAGAGAACTTATTGTGAGATATATTTACTCTTATGTTTTTAATAACCTCAAAAAAGATCAATATAACCAACATATTATAAATCATCTAGTTCATAGAGGACTAATATGACATTTCTGCACAAAATTGGAAAAGGCAGGAGAAAAATAATATTTCTTCATGAATGGTAACGGATTGAAAACAGAAAAAAGAACAGGGAAAGATACCTCTGCTACAACTACTGGTCACTAGATCCGTCATGGAACAAGTACATATGGTTGAACAAGTACATAAAGGGTTATTCAAAGAGCAGGGAAATTTCAGTGCTTTCTCGTTCGGCGCGCTTCGGCAATTCCAGTCCAGTGACTATTCACCGCAGGGTCCCCGAAGTGCGGAACGTGGAGTTGCCGAAGAGTACCAATTTGACCGCCGAACTGCAGGGGGGAAAAAAAACTGAACTCTGCTATTCTTTAACCTCCTTGGCGTTCCGATTCTGACACATTTTCGATGTTGGAATCGGTCCAATTTTTTCAGCCCCCTGGCGGTAATAGTGTGTGGCTCAGGGTTAAATTCATTGCTGACAGCGGTAACCCCGAGCCACACTCGGGCTGGATACTTACCTGTACCTGCGCTCCCTCGCTGTCCCCCGCAGTCACATTCTCTGACTCTGCTCTGGCCGATCACGGCGTCCTGGTTCCCTTTTTTTCAAGTGATAGATGGTGTTGTTCTACCTGCAGCAAAATTATGATAACCGAGAACATGAAATCTGATCAAACAGCCCATGTGTGGATATGGGCAGAAAAATCAGATGATTCGGCCTACTCCCTAACAGGGCGGCTCCGTGGACCAGAAGTATCCAGCCTGCTTCATGTATAAAACTTAACAAGAAAAAAGATTGTCATTTGCGCTCACCCCTGTAGCTCCATGCGAAACATAACACAGAGGTTTTGGTTTATTGAATGGCCACTAAAATGTAAGCCCACCTGCCACGTCACCGCACCTCTCGGTCAGGTGAGTCCTACCTAATGAAACCATGAGCTGCTCTCTAAGCAACCGCATATCCTCCTGCTGCTTCGCATTCATGAGACTTGTATGTTTATATTTATACCCTCACCAGGAACAATACTTTGGGATTAAAAAGAAAAACACGGAAAGAGGCAGCAGCAATAATGATCTGGTTGGGGATACAACAAAATATAAATATACGCAGAAAAAATGGTTTTGCGCCTATTGCCTAACAGGGCGACTGCGTAGACGAGAAGTATCCAGCCTGCTTCATGTATAAAACATAACAAGAAAAAAGGTTGTCATTTGTGCTCACCACTGTATGGATAGGAAAGGACAGTTGTAGCCCATGGGCTTGTTGAAAGTAAATAAACTGGGAATTTTGGAAAGCTGTGAAGATGAAAAAAGAAAATCTGTATTAATAACACATACAGGGTTATTCAAAGAGAATCGAAAAGTCACTGCACGTTCGGTGACTTTTCGTTCTCCTCAATTCGGCACGATTTGGCGATCCCATTTTGGCGACCCTGCGGTGTATTCAGCAAGAACCACAGGGCCGTCGTAATGCAGGGAAAACTCACCGGAAACCCGCTGAAAACTCACCGAAAACCCACAAAAACATCTGGATTAACCTTGCCGAAAACTAAGAAAAACCCGAGCAGGAGCCGATCACACGAAGTGCAGCCGCCGGAAAAACCTGATACCTCAGACGAATGGAGTGAAAAAAATTAACAGTACACTTGAATGTTTGAAAAGTGAATCTGTTTGCAAAGAAAATGTCTGAAATTTACATAAGAGGTCCATTGAAGGATTATAAAAAGCGCTGTTACAGAAAAAAGAAAACGTTTAAATGAAAAAAACTAAAAAAATATAAATTTTTTTTTGGCAAAAGGAATCCCAGAAAATGCTTAAAATATCCAAAAAAAAATCTATCAATGACGAGACTTTTTACTACAGAATATTATAATCAACGCTTTATTAGATATTGAATTAAAATGGGAATATTTTTAACATTGAAGCCTATGGGATTCGCCTGAATAAATCTGCCGCATGAAACCACCGAATGGCAGGGCAATTCAGCTACTTTTCACTGCTGGTTTTTGTTCTCTGAATAGACAAAGCTATGGGGATTTCACTGCCCTCAAACAGGCACCGTATGTGCAGGCAATTCGCCAACATTTGGCGAACTGCCTGCTCTCTGAATAGCCGAATGGCCAAGAAAGGTAACCAAATGCTGAATTTCAGCGTTCGGTTACCTTTCGGCAGCCATTCAGATCTCTTTGAATAACCCTGATGGTGAACAATATGAAGAAAGATACTTTCACTATCAATATTTTCGATCATGCCACTTCAAGTGACCTCACTATCAGTGGCGGCTCTCTAATAAGGCAACATAGGTGGCCGCCTAAGGCCTCGCACTCAAGGAGGCCTCGCGGCTGCCTAGTCACCGCCTACCCCTCCTACCAGCGGACTGGTCTATAGTGGAGCGAGCAGTGCTCCCGCCCAGCTGGGACTCCTATACATCAAAACTGGTGCAAACCACGACATGATTTTGGCAGGTCTTCACCCGAGACTGCTGGGCTTCATAGTATCGTCATGAAAGGCAAGTGACAACATCTGACCCAAATAAAAAACGAGATAAGATAATACAGAAAACCCTCTTCAAACCAGTTCTAGCCATTTAAATCTGTCCCTTTAAATACGTGTTAAATCATTAATATCCGTTCTGTGTTAGATCCAGAGGAGAGCGTTGAATTATTGCTGTTTTTCAGATGCTTCACAGCCAGGTTTTTGCATAGCCTTGGTTCAGTGAAACGTAGAAAAGAACACATTGAAGGTTAAAACTCCATGAGAAATAAATATTTTTAGATTGTGCATTTTAAGCGGTTTTAGTCTGTGTGGTTTTTTTTTTGTTTTGTTTTGGTTTTCATACCATTTTAGAAGAGAACTCCAGAGAATTGAACTGCATTAAACAAAGAAATTGCAATGTCTCTACCAAGATGTAAAGTACCCAAGGGTTTGTCTCATAACTAGTACCATTTTCCCCCAGATTTAACGTATTTTTAAAAGGAGCCGTGTGGTTGTGAATAACAACAACAATTTACTTTGATCTGCAGGCCGATACATAGTTTTGCTTTTATGTATTTTTGTAGAATGCTGTATTATTATTAATGTATCGTGACCTTGGTTAAAAATATATATATTATTGTCGTAAAATCAGTTAGAATTTAAATTTTCTTTTTTATTGGCTTTCATTAAGCTCATTATTATCAGTGATCTTTTCATTTAACCATCCAGAACACACGCGTCAGCCTAGTGTGCTACCAATACTAGGCTAAAAGGACTTCAGTCATTTTTATGCCAAGCAGTAATGCCAGTTGTGCTCACACAAGTGCAACACTCTCATGTAGATATATACGATTGCTGAAATGCACACATTATGGCGCTCACTCATACATATACTCAGAGACACATACACACACCCACACATTTATACAGATATTCAGTTTCTCCATCCCACTGCACTTCGACGCCATGTCAGTGTTACACCTCCATATGAGATGACAGCATCCCAATACCACCCTGCAGCATCCAAACACTATCCCACAGCACCCCAATAACAAGCAGTAGCATCCAAACACTATCCTGCAGCACCCCAATACCACCTTGCAAACTTCAATACTTATAGTGAGAGAAAAGGGGGATGTGAGGATCCTGAGGACGAGCAACGGCCCTAGTGGCCTGCTCTACGGTGGGGCCCGCTCAGATCCCATTACAGGGATGAATGCTCCATATGCAAATCAGCCTGCTCTCACCCAAAAAGGGTGGCCAGTACTGATTGCCAAGGACGTCATCCCTGCACGAAAGGTGCAGCAACCCCGACGATCGTTTCAGCCTTGTTAGGCCTCGTCAGGAGGCTATAGTTGACACCCCTCTAGGCACATCAAGCAAGGGGTCCACGTCTGACCCTGTAAACTTATAGTGAGAGAAAGGGGGGTTTGTGAGAGTCCTGAGGACGAGCAACAGCAGCACTAGTGTCCTGTTCTATGGTGGGGCCCGTTCAGGTCTCACAAGGTTTTAGCTTGCTTATGCCATTACAGGGATGAATGCTCCATATGCAAATCAGTCTGCTCTCACCCAATGAGGGTGGCCAGTACTGACTGCCAAGGACGTCATCGAGAGGGAACAACTTCAACACTTCCCTGCAGCATCCCAACATCATCTGAACACACCCATACAGCACCCCAACACCATCCGAACACAACTATACAGCACCTCAAAACAATCATGCAGCAGCCCAGAGAGCTGTTTGATGCTTGGGGAAATATATACACACACATCTAGGGGATTTATTTACAATATTGTTCCTGTAGAAAACAGAAAAATACATTTGCAAAGCACATGACACTATAAAACTTCATTTTTAACCAGAGTGTCTGTGTGACCTAGACCAGTGGTTCCCAACCCCGGTCTTCAAGTTCCCCCAACAGGTCAGGCTTTGCAGATAGCTGAAGTACAGCACAGGTGATATGATTTGCTGCTCAGTGATTGCAGGATTCAGGCTGTATTTCCCCCAAGGTGATCTGCAATATCTGGCCTGTTAGGGGGACTTGAGGACCGCAGTTGGGAACCACTGACCTAGACCATAGATCAGTGGTTCCCAAGCCTTGTCCTGAAATCCCACTAACAGGCCAGATTTTAGGCTAGGGTCAGACGAAAGCATTTTTCCCCGCGAACGTGAAAAAGTGCGTCCGAACGCATTGACATATTTTTTCACGGAATGCGCAAAAACGGTCAGACGACGCGCATTTTCGGGCGTGATTTTGTACGGATCGTCAAATAAAACTCTTTTTGCGTCTGGACGTTATGTAGGCCGGACATTAGCAGCGTCTGACATCTCCTAATCACGCAAACACGCCGCTATGCCGCAGCTGCGCACTCAGTACATCAGTACTAGCGGTTCAGCATTCTCAAAAAAATGCGTTCAAATTCCACTTGCGTTGCACGGCCGGACTTTTGTGCGGCCGTACATCGTATAGTGTCCGTCATTGCCCGTCATCTGCTGCTAGTGCGGCCGTAATTATGTGCGCCAGAACGCACGTTAAAAGTGCGCTGGTCTGACCCAAGCCTTAAGGATCACCTTGGGGAAAAGCAGACTGAATCCTGCAATCACTGAGCAGCAAATCATATCACCTGTGCTGTGCTTCACATATCTGGAAACCTGGTTTGTTAGTGGGTCCTCCTGAGGACTGGGGTTGGGAACCACTGCATTAGAGGATAAAACCTGTGTGTCCCAGTCAATTAACCCATGGGGCAGCTTGGAGGTGTACTTGCATTGGATCCATCACTGGTCCTTTTGGGCTCTAATGCATGCACAGTTACAGCAACAATGTTCTGTTCCAGGTCCAGGCCAGAGAGAGGATCAAAAGATGCTAGCCTGTAATTTCTGATATATACTTGTCATCTTCGATTCTAACCATGTAAAGAAATTGGAGATAACATAGGAGTAGCAGCCGACGTGGCCTTCCATGACGAGACGAGCCAACTAAAAGTTTGAACAGATACAAGAAGTACAATTACAGGTCTAGTCGACTGCAACATGGCACTTAATGAATCGCACCCCAATTGGGCGCCCTATTCCACAGCTCACGCCGAAAGGGAGACAGTAAGTAAAAAAATCAGCATGAGCAGATTTTACTTACCATCTCCCTTTTACCACGGCTATTCCAGGGTAGACACTTTGTACTTCCTTCCGGGGTGAGGTTCTAACAGACACAGTCTGATAATTGCAATAGCACTGTGCGCCGCCACAGATATCAGCTCTTGGAGTCCTAGGACTCCATGGGGCTCAGCATGTCCCAGCAAAGAGCTTGTGGGATCTCGCAGGAGCCATGAATGAATCGCAGAGGGAGACTGGGAACTATTAATTCCCAGTCTCGCTCTGTTCCTAATGAGATGAAGCGGCAGATCATGCCACCCTCTCCAATGTGGGATGAAAGAGTATGGAGAGGGAGTAAAGCGTGTTAAGTGATTTTGCAAAAAGTTTAAAAAAAAATCACTTAACACCAGGTTTTAGGAGTCCGGATTTCTTTGAGAAATACCAGCTCCAAGATAGACTGAGATGCCATGGAACAGCTCGTTCTTCTATTCCAAGGCGCAAATTAACGCCTTCTGTTTTGGGTACAAGACACGTTGATTTACAATATGGATGAACTATGTCCGAGGCTTGCGCCAAGAGCAGATTAGCAATTCCTCGATGTAACAGATCTCAGTACTACTGGGTCACATCTGTTGATGCAGTTTAAACAAACACCCTACACCCTACAGGCATAGGGTGTCTTCAACATAGGAGAGGGCAGGGTAATAATCTATAACATCAGACCTGCACCTCCCAAATACATCTCTAGGTCCATCTACCCCAAGTTCAAAGTGACGCACGTCAGGACAGCAATTTGATAATTGGTGGAGACGCCATGTATATTGTCTCCAGACGTTCTCTTACCGTCAACCTTTGATTAGGGCTCCCGGTCTTGATCATGACTAGGATTAGAGCCCATACAGTGGTGTATTATTGTCATTGAGGTTTGCTATATTATTTACTTATTTATTTATACTTTGTTCTTTGTAAATAGGTAATTAACCTAGCAATGTACAAAATCTTCATTCTGGAGTGTTCCTTTTAAATTATTCACACATTTAGGGAGAGACTTATGTGTTGTTTTTCCACACGTGCTGCTTAAAATGGGCTTTGACAATTTTCACTTTATATACAAAAAATAAAAAAGTTCCGCTAAAAAGAAAAGATGTGTTTATCTTCGTGGGATAATCGAGGAGAAGGCATCGTGGCCTTATTGTGAAGGAAATCGAATGCATACATACAGAAGGAGCAGCCTGACCTCCAGTAACTTAGTAACTGACAGCAGGGAATACAAAACCCTAATGGATCTGAAATCTCCTTTTTTTCACAATGTGTTGTGGATGATGATGGTTATTGATCACAGTTTTATAGAAAATGTTTCATTTTAAGTTGATGGAGACTTTTATTTTCGTTTCAATAATGTTACTCTGGATAATAAACACTTCTGACAAAATCCTTTTATATTTCAGTAAAAATGCAAGATTAAAAATCATATCAGTAAAAACATGCTACAGTGCATATCTGCATGTTAAATATTATGCATTATAGATTTCAGATTCTCCAGGAGGAGAATGTATGAGGCTAGTTCAACTAATGTGGTCTATTGTTTTCCATTGCACTGGTTTTCTAGGCGTTTAACTTGTTCATTATAATCTCCAAACGTGACTATGGTAATAATCTTCTTTCTGGCCTCTCTCTCTCCCGCCTCTCCCCCCTACAATCCATTCTGAATGCCCCTGCCAGGCTCATCCACCTCACCCGCCGCTCTGTCTCTGCGAGTCCCTTCACTGGCTCCCCATCCACTGCAGAATTAAATTTAAAATCCTTATCCTTACCTACAAAACCCTCACTAACTCAGCTCCCCACTACCTGTGCTCACTAATCACCAAATACACCCCAGCCCGCTCCCTAAGATCAAACAGTGACCTGCGCCTAACTTCTCCTCGCATCACCTCTTCCCATGATAGACTGCAGGATTTCTCACGCGCAGCCCCATCCTCTGGAACACTCTCCCTCATACGGTCAGACCTTCCGCTAGTTTCCCTTCCTTCAAAAGCTCCCTTAAGACATTCCTGTTTAGGGAAGCTTACCACCCGACTCACTAATACACCTCACTGTCCCAACCAGCCCATCACTCTCACCTTGCAGTCCATCACTCTCACCTTGCAGTCCTCCTGTTTCAACCCTTCTAGATTGTGAGTTCCCATGGGAAAAGGGCCCTTGTTTCCTATTGTACCGGTTTGTCAATTGTTGTTCAATATATTGTAACCCTGTCTATATTGTGCCCAATGCTGCAGAATATGCTGGCGCTATATAAAGAATAATAATAATGAATGGGTTAACTGGATTTTCAATAGCACTTGTGGATGCCCAAGATCGAGTTAACTCTATCTGGTGTAATGTAAATAAGGCACCCTTAAACACCTCGTTACTTTTCCTAGCAGTTTTGTTTTTATACCAAATGGTGCATCCATCGGGGTTGCCATATGTCAAAAAACCTGACATGCTGTGTGAGAGAATCAGGACTTGCTGACCAGACACAGATTGCACACAGGGCTTGCGCAGGCCAGATGGTGGCTTTGCATTTTCTGTAAGCTAAGCCTCCAATTGGCCACACTTCGATTTCTACATAGATTGCGCAGCCATCTCTATGCTTGGAGGCAACCACAAACTTGAACTTCTGAAGCGTGAAAACTTTCAGATCACTACACAGTGGCATCTTGGCCCCAAAGGTCTTAACCACTTCGCTGCTTAGTCATTTCGCCATGTGTGCGAAGCTTATTTTCATCATTTTTTCCTCATCACATTTAGACGCCATTTAAAGTCATGTTTTATTGTAGGACCCACACAAACTATAGATCATTATTTTCAGCAAACTCATATCTATATTTTTAATCTAAGAAATTAGATATATTATATGTGTTTGCCTGAAGCAGCACATGGGTTGTTCTTTGCTGTTTGCGGTCTTACTGCTATTTATTGATACTTGGTGAATGTCTTTAGACATGAACAATCTCCTTCATACACGCCATCGTTTAAATATGGCATGCTTTTTTACTGTCTCATTTATCCTGGAGAAAGACCAATATGTAGAATTGCAATAACGAAACTGCGTTCCTTTATGTCCGTGGTCCCCAACCCTGGTCCTCGGGGCCCACTAACAGGCCAGGTTTGCCAGATATCTGAAGCACAGCACAGGTGATATGATTTGCTACTCAGTGATTGCAGGATTCAGTCTGCATTTCCCCATGGTGATCTACAAAATCTGGCCTGTTAGTGGGCCCTGAGGACCAGGGTTGGGGACCACTGCTTTATGTGATGCATTAAAGCAGTTACGTGATACAAGTCACCTGAGAGCATTATTCAATCTACAAGGACTATCTACATACAGTATATTGTTAGAATCATTTTCTTACAGGGACCCTACCACTTACATAAGTTGTAACTAGATTATTTTGCAAATAAAACCACATAAAACACATGCCGCTGTTTAAGTAATTGCATGTAAAAATGAATTTTTTTTTACTCTGTTTCCATTTTGTGAATTTTTCTCATGATGCAACATTTACCAAGTTTTACTTTGTGGCTGTGCTTTATCGTATACAATATTTAACAGTTAATGAGGTGGAGGAGGGGATGTTGAGATAAGGCTGCAGGGGGAGGCCATGTGTTCTCCAGGCTACTCCAGTTAAGAGCTGGCAGCTGAATGACCCAAGACAGGGAGCACAAAATACTTCTAATCCACCCCCTGGTGATGTCCTTTGAGTACATCCCACAAACCACAATGATGTGAGTCGGTGATCTAAAAATAGGCTCCATTCTATGGCCAAAGCCACAGAGTGAGGAGAAAGTGATGTAATGTCACTGGGTGTGGGGGGGGGGGGTTTACAACACAACATATCACACAATGGATGCACCCAGTCACACATACAGTAAAATATATTCTTAACTAAACAAAGAGAAAACCAAAGCACATGCAAGATATCAGCAACATCAAATACACGCAATAAGGACATATCAGACCTCAAAATTTCCACTCGCCTGCTCGCATTTGGCGAGTGGAAATTAAATGAGGGCGAGTGTGGCGGACTGGGCTTCCGGGTTGGTAGTGGGCAACCGCCGCCTTCTTATTTGACAGCTCCACTATCAGACTCTCGGAGTCCGAATCCTCCCACACTCGTAGCACCTGCTTACAACCAATGAACAAAAAAAAAAGAGGGTGTGTGTTTGGGGCAGAGTTAAGGGAAGGGTAGGGGTTAGGTGGGGCAACTGGTGGCGAGTAACTCATAAGGCCTGGCTAGTAGCTTGGGACTTGTAATTTTGAGCCCTGGACAGATCATATTTTGCCGATAGTGGCCCTTTAATGTCTCGGTTTAGAAACTATCATTCTTACATTTTACTTCATCTTACGTATGTTTCTTGTTACATTTTGACCTATTTCATGGTAAAATAATAACTCCACGGAATATTTTTCTTGTTGATCTCTCATTGAAGTAACCTCCTTTAATTTTCCACCGTCTGATGTGCTGTCAACTGCTTCAGCAGAATTCACGCCTATCGGATAGCATTTGGCAAAACAAAACCTCTAAAACAGGTAATTATATTTATAATGATTTACTGAAATGGATCAATTTTACAATTTCTCTTTTAACTTAAGCCTTGTCAGATTCTGTTATAATCAATTTCATTTTGACGGACCTGGGTTAAGAAAGAAAAAACAAAAAAACATCAATTATTTTTCTTCAATGCCAAAACACTAACAAGTTTCTTTTTTCTTGCCGACATCTAAAGCAAACAAAAAAACACCACAAAATAGTTGAGTAGGGCCACGTGTTTTAATACCTGCTAAAGTTTTTAATTTTTAATCTCATATTCCATATAGGTTATGTAGTGCAGCTATTAAGGCTTTTTTTGTTGTTGAGAGGATAATATGCTCGAACAGTTTCAATGAGCGGTAACACAAGCTCGGTTACACTTCTCATGCTCTGACTAAGACAGCATACTAATAGAAGCCTTAGCGGGGAAAGCTGGGGCATCAATGCGCATATTTAAAAAGTCTGAATGGATTTATTATGCAGGCGAATTAATTGCAATATGCATTTTAATTACACAACACAACAATCCAGTAACTTTAAACCACTGAATAGCTCGCAACTTAATCACAAAATGAAAAAAATAATTAAAAATAAATCACAATTATAAAATTATCTGCATTAACAAAAAGGTAATCCTGAGATCTAGATTTTATTTCATGAAAATGATTTCTCGAAAATAAAAGGGGCCCATCCCGATCAAGTCAATACCAGGTAATCGGAAAAATCAGTATAGCTTTGTGGCTCCCCTTTGCCAACTCTATTACACATGAGCCAATGTATCAGTGGCTCAAGTCAGAATAACAGGGTCTATCAATTTGGTTCACCAGTCGGGTGAGGTGTTGACAAGGTTCCAGTTTTTTAGTAGATTTCATAAGGGTCTTCATACATTAGGTTTTCAACCTTCAGTTTCTACTCATTCCTTTCAGAGTTGGATGGTTTGTGTCTTACGGATGCATAGATCATATAGGAGGCCGTCTACTAGGCATCGGGGTTTATGTTCATCTTCATTTATTGTAAATCTTCTTTGGATATACAGCCCCACAAACACTAACCTAGAACCCTTGACATACAGCCCCATACCTTCCAACTGTCCTGCTTTATGCAGCAGTCCCAAATTGGGTTGACTGTCCCCTGCTGCTCTTCCAAGAATGCAAACTGCCCCATTGCGACAAGCATTTCACTTTTTGGGCATCACCAGTGATGCACGTCACTGGCCTACCAGCTCTTGAACCAGCCAAACCCAGTCCATAACATAGATCTCCAAATGTTGGGAGGCATGCGCTCCCTGCTCACTTACACATAAATACACAAAAAAGTATCCAAGAATCCAAAATCCGGAGTCTCGAATATTCCGGATAAAAAGGGCCTCACCTGCATCACTTCCTGTTACATAAACATAGTAGGGGGCGGGTACTCCATTGCTCCTGATTCCAGGTATAAAGCCCCCAAATCACCCTATTCCTTCCAAACCTGACAGAGTAAGGTTAAAATAAGACGCCCTTCCCTAACCCAGCTTGCACTTGCCATTCCCATGACTTCCAAGACACGATCATAGGAAGATTCTGTAGACTCCATGCAACAAACCCGTAAAAGGATCCAAGGACCTTGTTTATTATTTGCTCCAATGCATATGAACAGTCATTGGTGAGCTTCCCTCATCATACCTCACTATATTTTAATTAAAACAGATCTCTGGAACATTCCAATCGGTTTTGAATCTTTCAATTCTCAATGGAGACTGGATTGAAAGGAAAGCGCCAAGGAGAATGAAGAAGCAGAATATCATGAGACAGAAAGGGATTTCTAATAAAATATATATATTTCCTCAGCGAAGCTTATGACTTTTTAGCTGCGGATGCAAATACATTTTAAAATATTCATGAGTAAATGTTTATTGTGGTTAAAAAAAAATTACTTTTCCTGGAGATATGAGGAGTATCCTTATTCTTTAGCGATGTTCAGCACTGGAAACAATAACGGTTGAGTTCTTTTAAAACAATACAAAAGCTCCTTCTTTCATGTCAATAAAATAAAAAAATATATATCTAGGTTGAGGTTAACATATTCAGATCAATGATATTCTAATCCAGCGGAGCGTTTTAGCCTTTTCAGTACGAAAGCCGTGGTTTTGGTTATATGAAGCAAAGGAAGCACATGATGGATAGGAATCTCACTGTATTGTAAAATTCAGGCATTAAGAGAGTTGCAAGAATAAACAAAAACTTATTTCTTCTGCATATTTATTGCTTTGAGAACAACACAGGAAGGAAATTAGATATTTTATTAATCAATATCCTTACCTGTGCGTTTGTTGAAATAAATTGATATTCTAGTAGTTTGTTTTTGTTTTGGATTTTGTCTTTTTTTAAAAAAGAATCTGTCCTAAACCAGTTTATTGTGTTAAAACAAGCATTTTCATAAATTTACATCCGTTATTTATTCCTCACCTTTACAAGGTATCTCCCTCCTGAATTAAATCCCTATACTTTATCCACCAGCTACATCTCTGCATCGACTACTGATAATTCAGCTAGCGGCACATGGCATAATGTTATTTCTGAGGTATTTCAGGGTCAATCATTGTCATCGGAAGCACGGGTCTTGGATGGCAAGAAAAGACCACATACATTTAGGTCTGTAAGGAGAAGTCTGTAGGCTTCTTTTATTTTACCAAAGAATAATGTGCTAAAGGTAGGAAATGGATACAATTAAGATTTATTTTACATCTATTTACATTCTGAACTTAACCTCCCTGGCGGTCTAATTTTTTCAAAATTTCGTGTCTAAAAGCGTCTCAATTTTTTTTTAAAGGAAACTTGTTTTTGTACATAGTTAGCCTGTAATAATTAGGAATCACGCACTGAAATCCGTGCAATCAAGAGTCCTTACTGGTAAAATCCTTTATAAATAAATAAATAAAAAATAAATAGTAAATACACCGAGTCCGATAAAGTTTGAAACCCGACATAATAATTTATTATCCCAAAACTAATTATCCAAAATAATGCAAATAAATTATATTCAATAAAATACAACAAAAACCACTGAAATCTGTCTGCAAACAAGGGTGAGAATATGTATGGTCTATTTCTTATCCTGTACTGCCACCTAGTGGCCGTTCATAAACATTACACTGTATAATCCAAATGTAAACTGTAAAAAAGATTTCTTTTATGCTGGCCCCGCCCCCCTGCATCGTGTGACTCGCAGGGAGCCTTCCAGGAAGCAGCTCGCCATGATCGCATTGCGGGGGACAGCGAGGGAGCCAGGAGGAGATGAGTAAACATCCAGCCCGAGTGTGGCTCGGGGTTACCGTTCGCGGTAGCAAAATTTAACCCCGAGTCACACTCGGGAATACCGCCAGGGAGGTTAAGTACAGTTGAAAAACCAACCTAATGTCCCTAAGCATTAATAAGCATTAACCCATGCATTACCAAGCGCATTTTCTTGACAAAAACATTACATTTATTTGAAACATGGGATGCATAGTTAGCAATTAAATTTAGGCTAAAATAGAAATGTTGGATCTAGATATTGCTGTTCCAAAACAGTTTAAATATTTAAAGAATGTAAATTTTTCTTCATTTTCATGTATTTATCAGCTTACAAAAATATTGCTGGGATGAAAGGTTCTAAACTATAAACTGTGTCTTATTTTTGCACAGTTTCAGATGGGTTCTGCATTATTAGCATACAGGCAGAAATAGTCTTTGTGTCAAATACAGAAAATGTGATTAAGATAATGAAAGGTTAGATCTCCTGCTTATAGGGAACTTATTGCCCATTAGGCTTATTGGCATGTAGGGCAGCAACAAAGGTTCACCACTCCTGTTTGTTCTGGGTCAGCTTTTGTACAGTACCCCACGTGTGATTCATAGTCTCTGTCCATCAAAATAATTTTTTTATTTTAACATGAACCCCTAGCTGCCATGGATCGGGAGATACGGGGATCTGATACGGGATTGGCACCGAATCGCAATGCAGCAGCGAAACGGTTAAAGATGCATACCCCCAAAAAGGGGAGATTCTCTCCTTCCCAGCAGTACAATTTGTGAGGTTCTATGTGGAACAGTTGGGGAGATACCAGGGGTGCCTGCCGATGACGTCATCATGCAATGTGATGACATCACTGCGACTGCCAGGCCCCCTCAAAAAGTGGGGCAGACTCCAGGCCTGCCAGAATGCTGAGGGAGCGCGGCGAGGGAGGTGAGTATTGGGATGGAGGATGGTTAGACCTGGATGTACCATGTACGTCCACAGGTCTGAAGGAGACCCGTAGCCGTGATGTACATGGTACGTCTGCTGTCGAGAAGGGGTTTATATATGTATGTGGCATAATGCCATTGTATGGAAACTACAGTAAAATCTTGTATCTGTAGGGATTTTCAGTCATTATATCCCCTTGAATCTTATCCCTGTACAGCAGTGAGTGACCCCAGAGCTCTCCCTGTATTCTGCCCTCTCCCAGTTTTCTGCAATACAGAAGTAACGTTTGTTGACCTTTTTGTTGCAGTGACAATGGGGACTGCTCTTTTTAGCTTACAGTAGCTCACAGTAATACAGGTTGGCAGGAGTGAAAACTCAGACAATTTGTTTCTTCCCAAAGGGCACACTACGGCTTGATTAAGAAATGTTTGCAAAAAGGGGTTTATATTCTAGTTATTGCTTTTTATTGGTTACAATACAAACACAATATAGAAGCTTTAGAATGTGAAATCATTAAATAAAATAAATGCAGAGCTCAGCATGAAGATGAGCTTTAACCAAGCTCTGATTTGTTAAAGTCAGTGCAAGACTTTAACCAATCAGAGCTTGGTTAAAGCTCTGCCCCACGCCTCATCTTCATGCTGAGCTCTGAATGAGCAAAGTCCTGCACCTGACCCAGACTTTGCCGAATCAGGGCTCAATATTTAATTAGAGCCCTGATTGGACAAAGTCCAGGTCAGGCGCAGGACTTTTCCCAATCAGATCATTCAGCATGAAGACGTTGGGCAGAGAGGAGCCGCGGCCAGACAGACTGGAGGAGCTGACGGATTGGGGAACAGGAGGTCGGGACAGCTGCAGGACAGGTGAGTTACGGGGGCCGCAGTCACAGGTCTCCTAAATGTACCGGCAGCCACCGGTACATTTAGGAGAACTGCAAACACATTTTGCGTGTTCGGCCCCCATTGATTAACATTGTGTTCGAGTTCGTATTCGAACATTTCGGCCGTTCGAATACGAACTGAACACAGGGATGAGCCGAACACCCCTAATAGGGAGGAGGTATCATTCACTCTTTATCGTGTAGTAAAATTGGTTATGTTATTGTTCATTTAGATACATCTGAACTTGGAATTTAATAGAGCAGAGTTTTGTAGAGGTCCCGAATTCAGAGAACCTTTACTGAAACTTGGAAAGTGAAAGACTGAGACTGATTGCATTGTTACTGGTGGGAATACATTCGTATACTACAATCCGATTACCATGTGAACTTTGAGCACTGCATCTGTCACATAGTATCAAAGACGTATGAGAAGACCTTAAACTGCCTTTTATGTTTCTCGGATTTAATTTTGGCAGTGAATGATTGGGTGATCTGTATTCGTTTTGGTAGATATTGACCACATTTTACACAACGATAAATGCACTTTCATTGTCAAAACCTATATAGAACTAAGATCTCAAAGCTTACAAGCCAAACATTTAGATACAACCAAGGTAAAAACACCACAACCACCACATTATAGTGCACCTGTCATACTTAACAACAAAAGGCTGCCATATTGGTAATAGCATTAGGATAGAAATCTGAGGTCCTATTGGGCCGGTCAGATGAGATCCGAACAGACAAATGTTTGTACATACAACCCCAAGATAGCAGGAAAGAAAGGCTTTATTATACTACACTGGACCGGAGCAACGATTCGCTTGATTGACAAATATCCACTTGTTGGCTCAAAATGTTGCCCAGGTCCACTGTGGTGGAATAAAGATTTTCTCTCCTTTTATCCCGGTGTCGTGTATCTCCACATTCTCTTCTGTTTTGGAGTTCTTCGATTGTAACTCTCAAGCAGGGTCCTCTCTCCTACTGTTCTGTGTGTTTAACTTTATTCGGTCTCATCCATTGTTGAGCGCAAAGGAACTTGTTGGCGCTTTATAAATACTTGTAACTGTAACGGAGTCGGGAGATCCCGACGACAACGCACCCAGGCACTAACAATTTGCATTAACCCATCCTATTTCTACATCATAAGAGGAGATTCGGAAGAGAGGAGGTGCGCTTTAAAATGTGTTTTTGTTCTTTTATATGTAGTAGGTGTATCATACTCCAAAATAAATTTAATTAATATGAACACGCGAGTCAACGGTGAGATGTGGTCCTATAAAGCAGTGTTTCCCAACCCTTTTCTTCATTCCCCCTAACAATCCAGGGATGCAGATGTCTGAAGCACCACAGCACAGGTGAGGTGATTTGCTGCTCAGTGATTGCAAGTAGACATGGGCACAATGAAAAAATGTGTTTTGTTTTGGATCGATTCGTTAGATTTTTCAATTAGTTTCTGTGCGTTATATTACAGTGATTCGTATTTTGGATCGATTCATTCTTTCGGGAGATTAGTAATTCTTATTTCGTATCGATTCGTTATTTTGTTTTGTTTCGTTACTTAGTTTTAATTCGTTATTTCGGAATGGTGAAATGGATGAATTAATTACGGATAGATAGGGTTAAAAAAATGACAGTAATCCCCCCTGTCCTTGGTGCTGAAATCGGTTTTAGCACCAAGGACAGCACCCGCCAAACACAGCCAAACTGAAAAAAGTTGGTAAAGAAAGAAAAGTCTTATCTTTTTAAAATATTTGGGAATCCAAAAATTTCACTAAAAAAAAAAAAAATGTTTTTGCTGCAAAGGAAAAGAATAAACAGTTGAATGCATATTTTATAAAAATGGGGACTTTTTTTTACATTAAAATTTATTGCTTAACCCTGTCGAATGAAACCACAGAAAATCAGGGCATTTCACTAACATTTTGGTGCTGTTCAGCATTCTTGGAATAAATTAACCATTACTTCTCTGAAGAATTTCACTGTCGCCGAATGGCACCATATGTCGCTGTCCATGGCCTGTGGTGCTGAATACAACAGACTCAGTGCCACGGCCAATGGACAGGGATGCGATGCGGAGTCTAAGTGAAACGGTATAGTGAATCGATTTGTAAAAATGAAATCAATATACCGTTTTGGTTAGTTTTTGCCCCGGACGAAATCGATTCGTTAATTAGGAAGTGCTTCTGAAATCGGTATAATTTCACCCAAATTGTGATTCGGAACTAAACTAAAAGACACATCTAACAGCAAGATTCAGCATGCATTTTCCCATAGCAATCCTTAAAACCTGGCCTGTTAGTGCTCCCTGTGGAGAGATTTGGGAAACACTGCTACAGAGCATGATCTGGTTTGGAAATCAAATTATCCTAGTTATGTTCTGAATGTTAAATGAATCTGACATGGCCAAGGTCACTTTATCTTTTATGAAAGCTCTTAAAATTCTGTCTATATACTGTGCCGGAAAATGTATTGATTTTACATAAACAACTACACAGAAAAACTGCATTGTTCATCATTTTTTCAGAATAGCGATCAAGGCAGAAGAGATGTACTGGCAATGGAGCTCGTTTGAGTCCCTTGAGTAGCATGCCCTAGCTGAGGATGTGCTACAGAAGATGATTACTTGTGCATTACATACAAAAATCACATTAAAAAACACATGCTGCTGCTTTCTTTTTGTTTGAAGTAACTGCATGTAAAAAGGAAAAATAAAGTTAAGTATTTTTTTCTCTGGGTTCCAGTTTAAGGATTTTCCCCAGATGCAACATTTACCAAAAGCTTAACTGTGTGGCTCTTGTTTATTTAATCTGCACTATCTATCTAGCCAAATCTAAACATTCTATCATCCACCTCATTAACTATTATTGTTCTCTAGGCTACCTGAGATATGAGCTGGCAGCTGAATAAGAGGTCAGGGATATCATTGGCCATTCCAATAATATTAAACATGACCTAGCTGCCACCAATCGGGAAATATGGGGGTCCAAAGGACCCCCCTATCTCTACCATAGGGTTTCCATAGGGATACCCCTTGGCAGCTAGGGGTTAATTCTCCAATGGACAACATCACGCCATGATGTCAGTGGGCAGAGAGAGGGCCCCGGAGGCTTGGCTGACATCCAAGATGTCAGCCACCTCCGGGAGAGGTCTGTGATCCAGTGCCGGATCGTGGCCCTCACCTCAGGGATTAAAGAGAGGCAGCGCTGGAAATGTCACACTGTGACCTTTCCAGCGCTGCTTCTCTTTTACTAACATCTCCTCCTGTTCAGGAGGGAGAGGGGGTCCAAAGGACCCCCCTGCTTTCAGGCACTGTTCCAGTGACGACGATGTCAGTGCGCCGGGAGGGAAGCATAAAAGCGGGGTCTGACTTCAAGTTAGTCAGACCACTGCGGGACCCAGGAGGGAGAGGCAAGTATAAGGAGGGAGAGCCCCTTTAGCGGATGATTTGTGGGGAACGTCCACAACATATAGCGGGAAATCCCCGTGATGTTTCCCACACGTCTTCTGTGTTATGTATTGTGTATATATAAAGTTGTGTAAAGCCCTGTTTCAGTGGCAGTTATTTGACAGTTGATTCAATAAAATGGTTGTATCCTTGCTGTCTGTGATTACTGCAGCACAATACTTAATAGTGGCGACGACGGATGGGATCCTGCAGAGGAGAGAGCTGCTGCTAACCTAGAGACTGAAATCATTGGATGTCATATCGAGTAGAGAGCTCTGGTCAGACCACACTCCCCACCCTGCCTGCAAGTAAGACACACTGGAGGCACAGACGGACCTGAGGAATCCGTCCACTGGACTAAGTGCAGCCCAGCTCCAACCGCAGTAGTACAGGCATTAACCAGCACCACAGGGGCCTTCTCAAAATGGCCAATCTGGGAAGACTCAACCAGTTCGATATTACTCACCCGGAACAGTGGATCTCATATGTCTCCCGAGTAGACAACTACCTCAGGGCTAACCAGGTCACAGACGATGGCCTGAAGGCAGCAACCCTACTATGTGTCTGTGGACAAGCCACATTTGATATTGCTGAAAACTTGATAGCACCGGCAAGCATAGAGTCTATGGCCTACGCAGACCTCAAGAAAATATTAAGCGAACATTTTGAGCCTAAACTCTCAGTCATCGCCCGGCGCCATGCATTCGAGCAACGTGCACAGAGATCCGGGGAATCTGCAGCAGAGTTTGTGGCTGCTCTTCGCCAAGCTTCACGCCAATGTGAGTTTACTGATCTGGAAGACCGTCTCATAGACAGAGAATTACAGCGGCGCCTATTCGCCATGGATGAACTGACTTTTAAAGATGCATTGAAGGAAGTCATGGCGGATGAGGCTGTCGGGGGGGCCATGAAGACTCTCCGGCCACAATCAACGCACACCAGCCCCCCAGCGATCCACCAAGGGGCTGCAGAAGGCTCGGAAATGGGCAGGGAGATCGATTTCTTCAATCGCTTGCGGAGAGAGCCACTCAGATGGCCACGCTCAATAGAGAAAGCAACTTCCCCACAGAGCTACGCAAGTTGCGGGGGACAGCATGAAAAAGCAGAGTGCAGATTCCGCACAGCAGTATGCCGTGCCTGTGGAAAGCAAGGGCACATTGCTAGAGTTTGCAGAAGTCGTCAGGGAAAAAGGCCCCCAGGACAGAACAGAGTTGAATACTGCTCGGGAAGGCGTAGCATCCAACGCACAGGGGCCCAACGTCCCATCAAAGAGAAGATAAGACTCCACCTAAAACTTCAAGGGGTCCCATGCTCCATGGAGTTAGATACTGGATCGGCTCTGTCCATTATTTCCTCTACCACCTTTGACCATATTCGCAACCTGTAGCCGACGGCAAATTCCGCTCAAATCATCGGACTTATTGCTAACAGACTTCCAGAATTGCCGTGTTCCCGTAAGAGGCGAAGCCACCATTAGGGTACAATTCAGAGAGTTCGAGGGTGCCCTCAGTGTGGTGGTCGTAGAGGGGCCGCGTACCAGCCTCCTAGGACTGGACTGAGGCCCTGGGCATCAGGGTAACGGGCATCCATCGAACCCAAATAACCGATCTTGAAGCGGTATGCCAAGAATACGCTGATGTATTCAGCACTGAACTGGGACAATACAAAGGAGCACCCATTGTACTCAACCTTGATCCAGCAGTACATCCAATCTGATTAAAACCGTGTAGAGTTCCTTTTGCATTGAAGCATAAAATTGATGCAGAACTAGACAAGCTGGTACAGCAGGGAGTGCTCCAACCCGTGGACAGTAGCCAGTGGGAGACTCCCATAGTGACCCCAGTTAAGCCTAACGGGGACATTCGTATTTGCGCAGACTACAAGTGCACCATAAATAAGGCACTACAGCAGCATGCTTATCCTGTGCCAGTGGTAAGCCACATCCTCGCCTTGCTCCAGGGAGGCCGAATATTTGCTAAGCTAGACCTCGCTCAGGCCTACCAGCAGCTACCGGTAGACGACGCTACCGCAGAAGCACAAACAATAGTTACACACAGAGGTGCATTCCGAGTGCGCCGATTGCAGTTTGGGGTAAGCGTAGCACCAGGGTTGTTCCAAAGTATTATGGAACGGACACTGAAGAACATTCCCAGCATCTGCCCATACTTTGACGACGTCCTGATCGCGGGAGAATCGGCATCAGTCCTGGCCGAACGTCTCCACGCAGTACTCCAACATTTCCGTGAAGCCTTCCTTAAACTCAAGAGGGAAAAGTGCCGGATCGGCGTAGAATCCACCGACTTCCTGGGGTTCCGCATCGACGCTGCCGGCATCCACCCATCTGAAGTAAAGCTACAAGCAATTCAGCAAGCCCCTACTCCAAAATCCAAAATCCTTCTTACCGCATAAGGCTGCCCTGCCAGAACCGCTACACCGCCTCCTGGACAAACAAGCACCCTGGGTCTGGTCGGGCACTCAAAACAAAGCATTCAGTGTGGTAAAATCATTGCTGTCCTCGGACTCCGTCCTAGTTCATTTCAACGAAACACTACCAGTAACAGTAGCCTGTGATGCTTCGCCATACGGCATTGGGGCAGTACTAAGCCACAGGATGCCAGATGGTAGAAAGGCTACCATCGCATACTATTCTAGGACGTTATCTACGACTGATAGGAACTACGCCCAGATAGACAAGGAAGCACTCGCCATAGTGGCTGGCATTAAGAAGTTCCATGACGTCTTATATGGACGTACCTTCACCATCTTTACAGACCACAAACCACTGCTTGGTCTCTTCACAGCTGACAAACAGACACCGCAGATCCTGTCTCCGCGAATGCTACGATGGTCCATTTTCATGGCCGCCTACTCGTACCAGCTAGTACACAGGCCGGGCAAGGAAATGGGCCATGCCAATGCTCTCAGCCGTCTGCCTCTACCACAGACTGAGCCAGATCTGGCCCCAGCTTGTCATATTCTGGCGATCCAGGACCTGCCTGACATACCCCTACGTGCAGGGGATGTTGCAGCTGAAACCACCACGGATAGAACGCTTAGCCGAGTTCTCAACTGGGTGTTAAGGGGATGGCCAGTGGCCCGGCCAGGGTCTGAGTTCCAACACTTCTTTTCTCGAAAAAATGAACTGTCGGCCCACAAGGGATGTGTACTGTGGGGTAGCAGGGTCATCATTCCACCCAGTCTTCGCTCCAAGGTGCTGGATTCCCTACACAAGGGGCACCCAGGAATTGTTCGGATGTAGGCTCTAGCCAGGAGCTACTTGTGGTGGCCGGGCTTGGACAAAGACATAGAGAAGCAAGTAAGGAGTTGCCAGGGTTGCCAGGAAAGTCGACCGGAGATGCCTCAGGCACCACTGCACCGTTGGGAGACCACGCATGCCCCATGGTCTCGCGTGCACATTGACTTTAAATGTGCTGACTTTAAATAACAACATTAAATGTATGCTTGCTAATGCAAGGAGCCTCAATAACAAGATGAGGGAACTAGAGGTAATAGCACACACTAAGCAATATGACATAATAGGAATAACAGAAACGTGGTGGGATGAAACGCATGACTGGCCTGTAAACTTAAACGGTTATACATTGTTTAGAAGGGATAGGAAACATAAGAAAGGGGGTGGAGTGTGTTTATATGTAAATCAGGATTTAAAGCCTAATATTACACAACTGGAAAGCGATGAGGGAAATCCTTATGGGTAAATATTTCATTGGGGAATAAACAGGGAAGTCAACTATTGGTTGGCATATGCTATAAACCACCTAATATAGATAATGATGTGGAAGAACAACTGTTAGAGCAAATTAGGAAGGCTGCAGATCATGGTAGCACTTTAATTATTGGAGATTTTAATTACCCGGACATTAATTGGGATAGTGGGACTAGTAATTCAGCAAAGGGAATCCGGTTTCTGAACATTTTAAATGATACCTTCATGTCACAACTGGTAGAAACACCAACTAGAGAGGATAACTGTCTGGACCTGGTTATAACAAATAATGTGGATCTTTTCTCAAATATTAATGTAAAGGAACAGTTGGGAAACAGTGACCATAATATGGTGACTTTTGAAATAAACTCAAAAAAACACATTCATAAGGGGCATGCTAAAACATATAATTTTAAAAAGGCCAACTTTATTAAAATAAAGGAAGCATTCAATGTCATTGACTGTCACAAACTCTTTCACGGGAAAAACACTGAGGATAAGTGGAATATCTTTAAACTAACACTAGAAAAGTACACCTCACAATATATTCCACTGGTTAATAAATATAAAAGAAACAGACTGAAACCAATGTGGCTTAGTAGGAAGGTAACTAAGGAAATGAAAAATAAAAAGAAGGCATTTAAAGCTTTTAAATTTGATAAATCTGAGGCCTCCTATAAAGCATATAGGGCAGCCAATAAAGCATGTAAAAATGCGATTAGATGGGCTAAACTAGAAAATGAAAAAGAAATAGCCAAAGAGAGCAAGACCAACCCTAAAAGATTCTTTAGGTACATAAATTCTAAAAAACCCAAGAGTGAAAATGTAGGTTCACTAAAATCTGAGTCAGGGTTATTGTTAACTGAAGATCAAGATAAGGCAGAAATTTTAAATAATTATTTTTCTTCAGTATTTATCAAAGAGAAACCTATAACAGGAGACATGAAATTCATTAATAAAAACTTACTAATACAAAGTGACTGGTTGACTCAGGACAAGGTTTTGCAGAAATTAAACAATGTGAATGTGAACAAAGCCCCAGGGCCAGATGGAATTCACCCGCGAGTACTGAGAGAGCTATGTGTTGAAATATGTAAACCTCTGTTCTTAATCTTTCGAGATTCTTTTCTTTCAGGAATAATACCAGAGGATTAGAGAAAAGCTGACGTGGTCCCTATATTTAAGAAAGGTTTAAAATTTGTGCCTGGGAATTATAGACCTGTGAGCTTAACATCTGTGGCTGGGAAAGTATTTGAGGGATTACTAAGGGATAATATTCAGGAATTTATTGGGAGGTATAATGTAATTGGCAAAAATCAGCATGGTTTCATGAAACACAGATCATGTCAGACTAACCTAATTACGTTCTATGAGGAAGTAAGTAGAAGTATAGATCAGGGGGTCGCAGTGGATGTGATTTACTTAGATTTTGCCAAAGCTTTCGACACAGTTCCACACAAAAGGTTACTATTTAAATTAAGAAAAATTGGTCTAGATGAAAATACTTGTTCTTGGATAGAAAACTGGCTAAAAGATAGGGTACAGAGAGTGATCATAAATGGTACATTTTCAAGATGGACACCAGTGGTAAGCGGTGTCCCTCAGGGGTCTGTTATAGGACCAATACTATTCAATTTATTTATAAATGACCTTGAGATAGGCATTGAAAGCCATGTATCAGTGTTTGCAGATGACACAAAACTAGGAAAAGTAATACAATGTGAGCAGGATGTTACTTCGCTGCAGAGGGATTTAGATAGATTGGGGGACTGGGCACTTAAATGGCAGATGAGATTTAATCTAGATAAATGCAAAGTTATGCACTTTGGAGTGAAGAACACACAAGTAATTTATACCCTAAATGGTACGGAGTTAGGGAAATCCAAGCAGGAGAAGGATTTGGGAATAATCATAGACTTCAAACTAAGTAACAATGTGCAATGTCAAACAGCAGCCGCCAAGGCCAGCAAAGTATTGGCATGCATTAAAAGGGGAGTTCACTCAAGGATGAAAACATAATTTTGCCTCTGTATAAATCAATGGTCAGGCCGCACCTTGAATATGCCGTGCAATTTTGGGCACCTGTCTTAAAAAAAGATATTATAGCGTTAGAAAAATGCAGAGACGGGCAACTAAATTAATAAGGGGAATGGAAGGGTTAAGTTATGAGGAAAGACTAACAAGCTTAAACCTGTTTAGTTTAGAGAAACGGCGCTTTAGAGGGGATCTGATAACCTTATATAAATATATACAGGGCCATTATCAACCATTGTCTGATAACCTATTCATTAACAGGTCTATACACAGGACAAGGGGTCATCCATTTAGACTGGAAGAAATAAAATTTAGCTTAAAGCATAGGAAGGGTTATTTTACGGTGAGAACAATAAAGCTGTGGAATTCTCTGCCTGTTGAGGTGGTTGGGTCAGAGTCTGTACAGACTTTTAAAAAACGACTGGATGACTTCCTGCAGACACAGAATATTAACGGTTATAATATTTAATATGTGGGTAAAAGCTTCTTGATCCAAGGAGAAATCTGACTGCCATTCTGGGGTCAAGAAGAAATTTTTTCCCAGTATGTTGCATATTGGCAAGCATTTCAGACTGGGTTTTTTGCCTTCTTTTGGATCAACAGCAGTAGGTTATGTGGGAGAGGCTGAACCCGATGGACGCATGTCTTTTTTCAGCCTATATAACTATGTATAACTATGTACTATGTATAACTTTGCGGGCCCCTTCCAGGGGCAGGTATTCCTGATAATAGTGGACAGTTATTCCAAGTGGTTGGAAGTGGTACTGGTCTCATCGATGACAACGACCAGGGTCATCCGAGAGTTGCGCCAGCTGTTCGCGACACATGGTCTGCCAGATGTAATAGTTTCCAACAATGGGGCACAATTCACGGCAGCAGAGTTTCAATCATTCCTCAACGCCAACATGATTCGGCACATAAAATGCGCTCCTTTCCACCCCGTGACCAACGGTCAGGCGGAACGAATGGTCAGGACCACAAAGGAGGCGCTCAAGCGGATGACGAATGGGGACTGGAATCACCGCCTGGCGAATTTCTTCCTGTGTCAACACACAACTCCTACTACAGCAACCGGTCGCAGCCCAGCGGAGCTGAGGTGGGGCCGCCGGCTCACAATGAAACTTGACTGACTTCACCAGACAGAGTAGCGGCAGAGACGGCTCAGCCCAAACCCCCAGGAACTTACAGCCAGGTGAATTGGTATGGGCCAGGAACTATGAGAGTGGGGCACCTTGGGTGGCAGCCAGGGTAACTAAGGTAACTGGCCCGTTGTCATACGAGATTACTCTGGGAAATGATTGTACAATCAGACGCCACATTGATCAGCTGTGGCGCCGCCTGACTAGACCAGTGCCGGATGGGAATCCCAGGGTGTTCTCAGGCCCACTGGAGAACTGTGTTCCTACAGGTTTGCCTACACCACCCGTGTCCACTTCCGAAGAGGCGGAGGTACTAGGGGCCGTAGAGCCGTCGCCACTCACGGGCGATCTTCGGGACACTGTCCAGTTGGAGATGGATGGTGCTCCGTTTCGGCAAGACTCTCCAGTACCATTGCGGAGGTCCACCAGAGTCCGTGGGCCCCCAGCCTAGCTTGAAGACTATGAGTGTTGAACAGACTGAGGATAAGATCTATCATAGGGGGGAGGGGTGTTATGTATTGCGTATATATAAAGTTGTGTAAAGCCCCGTTTCAGTGGCAGTTATTTGTCAGTTGATTCAATAAAATGGTTGTATCCTTGCTGTCTGTGATTACTGCAGCACAATACTTAATATTCTGCATCCAAGGGGTTAATAGTTATACTGGTGTGACAGGGAGATGCTCAACCCTGGAGTCAAGTCTTGTATGAAAAATGCTGTATTTATGGTTTAATGGGGTGTTTCACTAAAATGTCTCAAGCCAGGGTCCCAATCCTTTGATCGAAAGCAGCCCCTAAAATACATTATTGCGTTACAGTGTGTTTTGCATTCATTCTCTTTACATCGGTTAGTCCTTTGAGCTCTTCAATCAAGGGCAATCATATTCATTTACTACCCTTTTCTGCTCAAAAGGATAAGCCTAGCAAAAGCATAAACCTTTCAAGAATGATATAGAAATGGCAAAAGGCAGACACATTACATTCCCACTAAAATAGGGAGCATGGTGATGGAACGCATGGGACAAGCATCACGACCCTGATATTATGTGACGAGTGCTTTACAATTTGTGCATGGGTTGTTAATGTCTGGAATACAGGTGGAGCTCCCCTTATCCAGAATTCCAAAATCTAGAAGACTCTGAAACCCTGGAATTTTTAGGCCATCCGGATTTTAGTATTTCCAGATTAAGGGTGCTCCCGCTCAGGAACCTTACTTCCGAGCGCTATAGAAGACTGTGACCCATACTGGGAGCTTCTGATCACTCCCAATATGCGGCTTGCTATACGGAGTTACGCTGCCTTCACACATCATGTCCGCGGAGTATCGCTGTTTAGCGCACCCTTGTGGTTGCAGCAGGAAGGCAATTGCGGCTCTTCGACACTGTCTCTTACCTCTAAAACATTAGATTCTCCTAGATTCTGATATCCAGAAGAATCTGAAATACGGCATGCTCTGGGTCCCAAGCGGTTGTCGGGATTAGCACCGTATCGGTACTGGCCTTTCAGGTAATGAGTCCAATGTGCAGGTTGGGATGCACACAGACGGTTGGATGAAGAGGGATTGCAGGAGAACCAGACAGGAGGGCTGTGGGACAGGACACATATAGGACTTACTGGGATGCTGAGGATAGTGGGAAATGAAGTCCTTCTGTACTGAACGCACAGGGGATCCAGAGATTGTATTCAGGAACACAGTGGCTCTTGGGAGAGCATAGTGGGTCTCGGGAGGAACGTGGCGGGTCTCGGGAGGGACGCGGCGGGTCTTGAAGCAGAGAAATAGGCTGAGGTTACTGGTAGGAAAAGGGAAAAAAATTCAGTAGAGGCGCTCCTATTTAGATGAGTTAATTCAAGTTAGTGCTGCCAACTAGGAGATAGCACAGACTCTCGAGGGAATGTGCAAAATACAATCGAGAAAGAATAGGGGGGTTCCTAGTGGCGCAATGGATATTATAGATTTATTCCTAATGTGATACGTTCCAAAACAGTATCATCGGCTAGTTGCATATACAATATACAGTACAAAGTGCAAATGCAAATTCCAAGGGGTATGAAGTGCTAGTGCAGCGATTCAGGACGTGCAATGGTACAAGGTGCAGATGCGACAATAAAGTGCAAAACAGTGCAGATAAATCAGTACTGCAGTTGAGAGGTCTCTAAAGTCCAGGTTAAAACGTCCAATGGAGTCGGTGAGAGGAACTATACGCCAATATTCAGTGCGTAGTAGGCTAGGGTCAGAGTGGGGCAGTCGGAACGCGCGTGCAGGCGCACTAAATCACGGCGGCAGTAGCAGCACATAACGGCCAATGACGGCCAATATACGCAGTACGTGCGTACAAAAGTGCGCCGACACCACGCAACCGGCAAATGAACGCATTTTTCTCAGAACGTGAAACCGCTGCTACAGACGTACAGAGTGCGCTGCGGCCGCATGGCAGAGTGTGTGCGTGATTAGGAGACGTCAGACGCTGCTAGTGTGCGGCCTACATAACGTTCAAACAGCCGGATTTCCCTAGAATTGCGTTGGTGAGTACCTGCGACTGTGCGACTGTGGTCGTCTGACCACTTAAGCGTATTCCGTGAAAAAATGCGTGCGCACGCATCGACGTACATTTTGACGGTGGCCGCAGAAAATGCGCTCATCTGTCCCTAGCCTTAGGAATCTGGTGTCTTTATCATTCACAGGTTACTGGTAGTTTAGGTGGGGTAAGAGCAGGTCTCTCAGGAGCGTGTAAGGACAGGACTTGTTCCTAAGAACAAGGAGCAACAACAATGAAGCACTGATGAGAAGTGAGAGTGGACTTTTATTGCCGGTGAGAGTGTCTGCACTGTGTTTCACTGTAGGGGGAAAACCAGGGATGGTGTGCAGAGGATTGGATGACACATCAGGCTACACCAAAAACCTGGACAGGAATAAGGATACAGGAAAGGTGCTGCCTTCAGGTAAAGGTACAGGACAGGCAGTGGATAGGATCCTGACAGCTGTCCAGATAAGTGGTACTTCACCGATATAACACCATGTATAAATATGGATGCTTGTCTCAGATAGTTGTAGCATCCTCTGTGTATTTCAAAGAATTAATGAAACATGACAAATGGTCAAAGGCAGTGACGATGAAGTTCACAGGATTATGAATTCAAACGTTCTTTAGATTTTTGGGCCGACAGTAAGCCTGTATGTCTACAAAGAACAGCATTTGGATACCCCTAGGAAAAGATCTAATGCTGTAATACAGAGCTGTCAAACTCACAGCCCCCCAGATAACAGATTCATGTGGTTGAAAGGCTGTAGATGCTCTGGGTATCAAGGTCCAAATTATTTAATCACTTGAATTTGACACCCTCTAGATAAAGGATGTCAGTTCCGGCCCCTCAACACAATAGGCTGGTACTGTATGTGTACTCATGACCTTCACTGGTTCCATCAGAATTAAAGGCACGAAACAAAAACTAAAACTCAGGCAAAACTGGGAAAACAGACAGATCAACTGACGTGTGCCCATATTTTGCTGGGCGACTAAATGGTGATGGAAGAGAAGATTATAGGATATACAGTCAGGTCCAGAAATATTGGGACATCGACACAATTCTAACATCTTTGGCTCTATACACCACCACAATGGAATTGGAATGAAACAAACACAATGTGCTTTAACTGCAGACTGTCAGCTTTAATTTGAGGGTATGTACATCCAACTCAGGTGAACGGTGTAGGACTTACAGCAGTTTGCAGATGTGCCTCCCACTTGTTAAGGGACCAAAGGTAATGGGACAATTGGCTTCTCAGCTGTTCCATGGCCAGGTGTGTGATATTCCCTCATTACCCCAATTACAATGTGCAGATAAAAGGCCCAGAGTTCATTTCAAGTGTGCTATTTGCATTTGGAATCTGTTGCTGTCAACTCTCAAGATGAGATCCAAAGAGCTGTCACTATCAGTGAAGCAAGCCATCATTAGGCTGAAGAAACAAAACAACCCCATCCTTTGCAGCGCTGAGCGCACGGAGTGCAACAAAATGTTCAACAAACTTGACTGCTGTATTACAGCAGCCAGGGACAGGGCAGAATACAGGGAGAGCTCTGGGGTCACTCACTTTTATAGAGCGATACGATTCATGGGATTTACATGTACAGTAGAGATGCAAGATGATACTGTCCTTTCCATATACTGGCATTATGCCACAGATTTTACGTTTATTATGATCAATATAAATACCCTTATACCAAATATGACTTTTATTATTATCTAGCATTATCACATACAGTCAGGTCCAGAATTATTGGGACATCGACACAATTCTAACATCTTTGGCTCTATACACTACCACAATGGAGTTGGAATGAAACAAACACAATGTGCTTTAACTGCAGACTGTCAGCTTTAATTTGAGGGTATGTACATCCAACTCAGGTGAACGGTGTAGGACCTACAGCAGTTTGCAGATGTGGCTCCCACTTGTTAAGGGACCAAAAGTAATGGGACAATTGGCTTCTCAGCTGTTCCATGGTCAGGTGTGTGATATTCCCTCATTACCCCAATTACAATGTGCAGATAAAAAGCCCAGAGTTAATTTCAAGTGTGCTATTTGCATTTGAAATCTGTTGCTGTCAACTCTCAAGATGAGATCCAAAGAGCTGTCACTATCAGTGAAGCAAGCCATCATTAGGCTGAAGAAACAAAACAAACCCATCAGAGAGATAGCAAGAACATTAGGTGTGGCCAAAACAACTGTTTGGAACATTCTCAAAAAGAAACGCACCGGTGAGCTCAGCAACACCAAAAGACCCGGGAGACCACGGAAAACAACTGTGGTGGATGATCGAAGAATTCTTTCCCTGGTGAAGAAAACACCCTTCACAACAGTTGGCCAGATCAAGAACACTCTCCAGGAGGTAGGTGTATGTGTGTCAAAGTCAACAATCAAGAGAAGACTTCACCAGAGTGAATACAGAGGGTTCACCACAAGATGTAAACCATTGGTGAGCCTCAAAAACAGGAAGGCCAGATTAGAGTTTGCCAAACAACACCTAACAAAGCCTTCACAGTTCTGGAACAAGATCCTATGGACAGATGAGACCAAGATCAACTTGTACCAGTGTGATGGGAAGAGAAGAGTATGGAGAAGGAAAGGAACTGCTCATGATCCTAAGCATACCACCTCATCGGTGAAGCATGGTGGTGGTAGTGTCATGGAGTGGGCATGTATGACTGCCAATGGAACTGGTTCTCTTGTATTTATTGATGATGTGACTGCTGACAAAAGCAGCAGGATGAATTCTGAAGTGTTTCGGGCAATATTATCTGCTCACATTCAGCCAAATGCTGCAGAACTCATTGGACGGCGCTTCACAATGCAGATGGACAATGACCCAAAGCATACTGCAAAAGCAACCAAAGAGTTTTTGAAGGGACAGAAGTGGAATGTTATGCAATGGCCAAGTCAATCACCTGACCTCCCATTGAGCATGCATTTCACTTGCTGAAGACAAAACTGAAGGGAAAATGCCCCAAGAACAAGCAGGAACTGAAGACCGTTGCAGTAGAGGCCTGGCAGAGCATCACCAGGGATGAAACCCAGCGTCTGATGTCTATGCGTTCCAGACTTCAGGCTGTGATGGTTGCAAATCCTTTGCAGTCAAAGTATTAAGAAGGGAAAGTTTGATTTATGATTATTATTCTGTCCCATTACCTTTGGTCCCTTAACAAGTAGGAGGCACATCTGCAAACTGCTGTAAGTCCTACACCGTTCACCTGAGTTGGATGTACATACCCTCAAATTAAATCTGACAGTCTGCAGTTAAAGCAAATTGTGTGTGTTTCATTCCAACTCCATTGTGGTGGTGTATAGAGCCAAAGATGTTAGAATTGTGTCGATGTCCCAATATTTCTGGACCTGACTAGTTTAAGTGGTCTGTGAATTCAGCAGTCAGCCCAAATATTAAAAAAAGCGATCATCTCTGATTAAAGCCGGATGTACAACATGGAAACAAGCAAAAACAGTCACCAAGTCCCGAGACATTTCAACAGAAGAACAAAGGCCATAGCAACCCGTTTTACATCTAGGCAAGTCAGTGTCATAAATTAGAAACAGGTACGCAATTCAAGTATATGTTTTACATTTGCAAACATGTTCCTCACCAATGTCAAGTCAGGATAGAGATCCTATTGATACCGAAGGAATTTATAGAGGGCATTTTAATTAACTTTATCGTATATCCTGGACTGGATTCATCAGCAGACAGATTTAGGAGTATTGGTTAGGGATTATGGAATAGACTGCATGTTTCACATTCTAACAAATAACAGGCTCAATTTGGAACCAACACATCGCTTTCCTGGTTCTTAATTTATGATCATCCATTATCTTACAGTTCTTCCCATATGAACATTC
The DNA here is from genome assembly GCA_009667805.1 of Leptobrachium leishanense. NCBI lineage: Eukaryota > Metazoa > Chordata > Amphibia > Anura > Megophryidae > Leptobrachium > Leptobrachium leishanense. The sequence continues at coordinate 43,151,383 of CM019068.1, forward strand.
TGCTGCAGTGCTCTATATACAGGCCCTTGACATCTTGGCTGGTCAAAACACAGTTGTGCTTCAGGGTGGAATGCATGTCTAGGAGCTGAAATATCCCCCTATATATGAACCTTCCAAGCCACCATCATGACACCTAGAGGTTATCTTCCCTGTGATCTGATTCTACAGCTCCTGGCAAAGAGAGGCAGGTTTAATACTATAAGCTTATTTAAAAAAAAAAAATTATATAAATAACTTATATAGAGAGAGACGCTACCACCCTCTAATAATTCACATATTGGGGGAGTTTTGCTGTTGCAGGGCTGTACAATCTGCTAACTGAATGCACATCACTTTTATTGTGGAATAGAGAAGATCTTTAAAAACATACTCTGGTACCTGGCAGATGATCCCTCTATTGCCCTCAATGGCAGACGATCCCTCCATTGCCCCCGATGACAGAAGATTCCTCTATTGCCCCCAATGGCAGATGGTCCCTCCATTGCCCCCAATGGCAGATGGTCCCTCCATTGCCCTCAATGACAGATGGTTCCTCCATTGCCCCTAATGACAGATGGTTCCTCCATGCCCCCAATGACAGATGGTCCCTCCATTGCCGCCAATGGCAGATGGTCCCTCCATTGCCCTCAATGACAGATGGTTTCTCCATTGCCCCTAATGACAGATGGTTCCTCCATTGCACTCAATGACAGATGGTTTCTCCATTGCCCCTAATGACAGATGGTTCCTCCATTGCCCCTAATGACAGATGGTTCCTCCACTGCCCCTAATGACAGATGGTTCCGCCACTGCCCATAATGACAGATGGTTCCTCCACTGCCCCTAATGACAGATGGTTCCGCCATTGCCCCTAATGACAGATGGTTCCGCCATTGCCCCTAATGACAGATGGTCCCTCCATTGCCCCAATGACAGGTGGTCCCTCCATTGCCCCAATGACAGGTGCTTCTTCCTCTGCCCCTAATGACAGATAGTTCCTCCATTGCCCCTAATGACAGATGGTTCCTCCACTGCCCCTAATGACAGATGGTTCCGCCATGCCAATGACAGATGGTTCCTCCACTGCCCCTAATGACAGATGGTTCCGCCATTGCCCCTAATGACAGATGGTCCCTCCATTGCCCCAATGACAGGTGGTCCCTCCATTGCCGCCAATGGCAGATGGTCCCTCCATTGCCCTCAATGACAGATGGTTCCTCCATTGCACTCAATGACAGATGGTTTCTCCATTGCCCCTAATGACAGATGGTTCCTCCATTGCCCCTAATGACAGATGGTTCCTCCATTGCCCCTAATGACAGATGGTTCCTCCACTGCCCCTAATGACAGATGGTTCCGCCACTGCCCATAATGACAGATGGTTCCTCCACTGCCCCTAATGACAGATGGTTCCGCCATTGCCCCTAATGACAGATGGTCCCTCCATTGCCCCAATGACAGGTGGTCCCTCCATTGCCCCAATGACAGGTGCTTCTTCCTCTGCCCCTAATGACAGATGGTTCCTCCATTGCCCTCAATGACAGATGGTTCCTCCATTGCCCCTAATGACAGATGGTCCCTTCATTGCCCCTAATGACAGGTGTTTCCTCCTCTGCCCATAATGACAGATGGTTCCTCAATTGTTCTTAACCAGGGGTATTGGATGTGAGCTTAAATGGATACTCTATTGAAAATTGGGTTACTTTATTAATCCCTAAATAATTGGGAAGGTGTTTCTGAGAGCCTCTTCAATTATTTTTTATTTAATTTACGTGATTTTACATATCTTTTTTCTCGGCGCAGGGGGTCTTCAAACCTGGAAGTCCCTGAAGCTTTACTGTGCAAATTTCACCCATACACAGCTTGCGTAGTTACCACAATTTGCGCACTGCTACGGACTTTCACACTTAACGTACACAATTTCTGTAGTGTCTGCCCAGAACGATGAATCGGAGCTCCGTGCGCATGCTCAGATGTAATCCATATGCTGCCTCTCCGAGATCATTCACTACAGCAATTGGTTTTAGAGAGGGTGATATCAGCAGGCGCTCTGCGGGCTGACGTCACTAGTGACCGATCTGGAGACAGTCACCCAGAAAATTCAAAATACTGACGGCTAGGGACGCTGGGTGTGGTGGAGGAAACTCCAGCATTCTGACAGAACGGGGTAGCAGGGAAGGGGGAAGAGGAAGCGTCTAAAGTGGTCAGGGTGAGTAGAGTATCCCTTTAAAATCCAGAGCGGGTGATTCTGCGGATTTAATCCTTCCTTTATTGCTGCAGCGATACTGTTAACACAGTGTGGTTAGGAGGGAAGTGAATTTATGAGAATTCTACGGTTTCTTCAAGTTTCTGTGGAATGGATCTCTAGGCTTTTTCACCCGTCTCGAAGGGAGCTATCCTAAAAAATAACGCAACATTAAAAAGCACTTAAAAAGCTAGAAACAGCATAAACCTAATCATAGTAATTATATCTTCCCTAAAAATAGTATCAACTGGTTATCTTCGTATGCGTTTACAGAGATGGAACACAACATAAAAACAATAAATCCATCTAGTCCATTAGCAGAATTAAAAATGCTCTATACTTGCCAGGTAATTTTATTAAAATTCCTACAAAAACGTGCGCTAAGCCACCAGGGGTTTACAGACAAAACTAATCACAGAGGGCCAAATTACAATCCTAGTGTTAAAACGCAGGCGCAAGGGAGAAAAAACTGCGCCCGCAGTTTTCCCCCTTGCGCCCGCGTTTTAACGCTGGATTACAATGCAGGCGCAAAAATGCTGCCTGCATTGTTTTACGGCGCGGTAAGATCCGGGATGCTCGCGGCAGCGCTGAGCGCAGCCATGAGAATCCACTCGATGAAGTCCATAGGACTCCATTGAGTTCCCCCCTGCTGGTAACATGACCAACTGGATCTCGACTCGCCGGTCGGCGTAGTGATACGCAGGGTGAGACTGGGGGGACTTTTTCCCCCAGTCTTTCCCTGCTCCCGCCGGACGGAGGAGGCGGTCCTCGCCGCGGGACAGAGGGCGAGTATGCGATTCATTTTTTTTAGGCTGGTGTTAACGGATTCTGCAGAAGTGGAATCCGTTAACACTAAGTCCTGGCTGTGGTTAACTTTCCGCTAACCAGAGCCAGACGTTATCAGCCCTGGGACTTTGTAATCCTAACGCTGATTAACACTTTGCGCTCCCCATGTTAAGCATAGGGAGCGCAAAGTACAGTAACTTCACGCTGAAAAGCGCAAGGTACCAAACGCAAACGGGTTACTTAACCCATTTGCGTTTGTATTGTAATATGCGGTAAACACCGCAACAAACATTAATGCTCACCCAAGTGAGCGTTAACATTTGCAATATAGCCCAGAGTGTTTAAAACATCGAGAGATACAATAATGTGAATATTTGTTTACATGCCTATACAATACCCAGTTATTGAGCAGAAATACATTGTTTTCTGAGTCTATTTTTCTCTTATCACAATCCCTTGTTTCACACAAACATGATATTACTTATTTTAACAAAGTGCTTGTGAACAGGTAGTGAAGGGGTTAAATTGCTTCTTTTTCTAATATTAGTAGTAATTCTACACATTCATACTTTGTAAAAGTAGAGATAGTGTGAAAGCGCCTCAGCAGTGTAGGTTACCATTCAAGTAATAACAGTCCCCAAATGCCACCATTTGTAGACTGTTTGATGATTGATGAACCTTTCCATATGGTGTCTAAGGTCTTTTAAGGGAAGCATGATTTACACTAACCAATCGTTCCACAGATTTCTTACTAGCCAGGGTTTGTGTCCCTTTATTTAATGATTTTGCAGCCTAGGGCATATGGGACACATTCATGGTACAGAAGGCGTGTCACAGATGTCCTCCACCATACTTACCTTTAGATTGCTCCCGTGATGATCCACTTCTTCACAGCTGACAGACCTGCAGGCAGTCAACCTGGGTCAGGAAAATCACTCCACTCCAGCAGAGCTGGAAAGAATTTAAATGGATAAGGGTCCCCTGGACCTCTGAATCTACACCTCAGTAAATCACTCAATTCATTTTCTGGTCTTTCCAGTGATACCAAATATGGATATGTAAAATGTTAGACGAAAACAACAACCACATTTTTTTATAATGTGCTTGTAGAATGTCATCGTCTACCTCTTACTTTGTATGTGAACAATTGCACTGCCATAACTTAGCTTCTCATTTCCCCTTCAAAACATACACATTAACCCCATCACTACCCTATTGGGATATCTCGGGCTTCAAAGGCACCATCAGGTGCCCCAATATCGAGATATCTCAATCTGGTGTTCTGCAGCCCAAAAGCAAATTAAATTTGTTTGCAGCAAACAACTTTTGTTTGCTTTTGGGCTGCAGAAGGTGCCCCTAAAGTTTTAGACCTGTGGGCATAATGCCCAAGGAGCTAAAACTGTAAAATCGTCTGATGATGCCTTTACATCGAGCTTTCAAGAGCCGATGCAGGGGAAAAAAAGAAAAAAAATAGACCAGCAGCTCAAACTGCTGTAACTCGATTTGGCAGTAGATGGTGCCATCTACTGTCCAAAATAGGTTATTTACAGTAAGAAATACAATGGGAATATGTTCAAATATTTCTTAATGTATAATTAAATGTAAAAAAAAAAAGATTAAAAAAAAAACAAAACACTGGATTCTTTTTTTTTGAAATTCAAAATTTTATTTTATATAAGTCAGCGTAAGTCAAACATATAAAGTGAGGGCCTCGCAGGGCCACCCAAAACTGTCAACATATGCACAATGCAAGAAAAATAATAAACATCCCCAAATAGTGGGGGGGTCTCAACAAAGAATGTCCATCAATAAGGGAAAAACAAAGCAAAAAGTCATCAAAAAATAGACAGACATTAACATATAGCATCCCCAATAGGGGGGTCTCTTCTATAGTTATGCAGTATAAACTGAGAAATCAGCTAAATACATCTAGTGAACTGAGTGAAAGAGGAGAGGGGGGAAAGAAAGAAAAAGAAAAAAAAAAAAAAAAAAAAAAGGAGGGGCTAGGGGTAGTGGCAGAGGCCATACTTGTGTCTCCCCTGGTAGAACCTGCAGGCCCTTAGGACCGCGGGAGGCCAGGGGGAGTGAGTGACACTTGGCCCGGGGACTGGGGGGCGCTGACGCCGGCTCCAGACCACGTAAGCGTACCCACAGATACCCGAAAACGCCAAAAAAAAAAAGTTGCGATAGCGTCTTCACACGCAGGATCAAAACTTTTGCAGGTGGGGGGGGGGTCGTAAAGAAAAAAGGGGGGGAACAAAAACATCCTTGAGTAGAGGGGTCTCATCTAAAACTCGGCCAATGGCGTCAAAAAGAGAACGACAAAATACTCAGTGGAAGGGGGTATAAGAGAAAAAATAAAACTGTCTCTAGTAATCAAAAGCGTCCCCAGCCGGGGATCAGCGACAAACAGCAAAAAGCAAAAAAGGTGGAGAGAACCATAGGTGTCTCTTCAGCCCGCATCTCGGAAAAGAATTCCTCGTGAAGCAGGTAGGGTGCAGCATGCCAGGCCAGATCCGTCAGCCCACAAAGGACCACCAACGAAGCGCAAGGCCTGCAACTCCAGCAGCAGCGATAATGCGCATCTGTCACCCTCACCAGGATCTCGGAGGACATCCAGCGGCAACCGCAAAGCGATGGGTGGAGAGTCAGTTTCAGGCTGTTTCTTCCGCCCAGTCGACAAGGGGGGGTGCATCTCCACTTCCGAGCAGCGACCTCTGTCTGCAGGCTCCTCCAGCACTTCAGCCGACTCCACGCAGCTCGACAATAAGTTGTCATCAGGCACCGTAGCCCTGCATGGCAGCGTCGTCTCCGCTGTTGCGATAGACCGCAGCATTCGGCTCGCAGGGTTCCCGCTCACACTTCGCTCCACCTCGTGTTCCCCCAAGGCTGAGCAGCCGCGCACGCCTGGTCCCCGCTGGAGACCGCCAAAACCACCTCCGTTCGGGAAAGCCTTTCCTCCATTGCCTCGCAGGACCTCCATAAACCGTCGCCAGTCGCCCCGTGTCAGCGGGCGGTCATCTTCTCCCATCTCCTGCATCAGGTCTTCCAGGCCTGTAAGCACGGCCTCCATTCCAGTCACTGGAGGGAACCCAAAACACTGGATTCTGACAATGTTTTTTTTGGAAAATCACTTGGTTGTGAACGGGTTAAATAAATATAAAATAAAGAATGACGCGTGACATAATTAGATACAAAATTTTAGAATGACTCCGGCTGGGATTCGAACCTGTGTCTCCACGGTTATAGAGCAGTGATTTTACGGGTTATGTGTGAAGAATGCGAACCTTAACATTTGTTTGAATTAGAATTGTCTTTAGCGCCCCATCAAGCAAAGGATATGGTTACAATAATTTCATTATGAATTGCGATGAAATAAAATTACTAAATTATGTAAAAACAAACAAAACAAAAAGGTATCGCTTGATAATGGACAGTTCTAGCAATAAAATTTTAGAACGGCTTGCTTTCATGGAAACCCCAAACCTGAATAAAATACACAAAGAACAGTCAGCTCAGGTGCATAATTAAGGTGAAGATGTACTTAATAAGCTAAAATTAGAAAAAGGGAAAAAAAAACGCCGAGGCAGACTCTGTACTTAATTCACACCTAGGAATCGTTCCCGTTGTAAACTGGGAAACCAATTTGCAAAATATATGCTACAAATAGCGCATTTCCAGTTAACCACAAGTAATCGTGAAATTATTTATCACCTCTATTTCTATCCAGCCACCTGCTCATCATCATACTTTAATTTTAGTAAACAGCGCCAGTCTTTTTAAAAGATTATTTAGCGGCGCCTGTTTTCAGGGCACAAGAAAGCGTCCTTTAAATTCATTTAAAGGGCCGCTCCCACCCAAAAATGAAATGTCCTTATTGTGTTTATTTTATGTTGCGGATATATTACATTTGCTTGGTTTTTCTCTTGTATGTTTATTTCAGAAAACATTTTACCCTATATGGGTCACTGGGTGCATCCATTGTGTGATATTTTGTGTTTTAATCCCCCCCCCCGTATCTTTACATCACTTGGTCCTCAAAACAAAAAGAGGGTGCTCGTTCCCAAAGTAGAAAGCAAAAATGGTGATACAATATTATAATGACCTTGCAGATCTCAAATTCGTCCCCTCCAACGGACGTGCATGAAAATAATGTGAAAGATATTAGAGATCTACAGGGAACATAAACAATGAAGGATCATAGCGTTATACTGTTAAAACAGTGATGCAACATTCTTGCCCCTGCTAGAATTGCACTCACAGGGTTTCAGATTATTTTGCGCATATAACGTTACCCATCCTTTGGGTATTCTCATGAGGCCCAGGATACCGTCATGCGTCCGTTCCTCCACCAGACTTCACATATTGCCGCTAACTCCGCTTTGGAAATCGAGGGACCAATCAAGGAAGGATTCAGAATGGAATCGGGGTAAATTAAAAAAAGGGGTTTTAATATCAGAGCATATATCCGACGCGTTTCATTAGCAGAGTGCGTTACATGCGCAAAATAATCTGAAACCCTGTGAGTGCGATTCAAGCAGGGGCAAGAATGTTGCATCACTGTTTCAACAGTTTAACGCTATCATCACTTGGTCCTCACTGTGAGGCTTTGGCCATTGAATGGAGTCTATGGGTCGATCACTGACTCAATTCATTGTATTGTGTGGGATGTATTCAAAGGACATCACCAGGTGTAGATCAGAAGTCTTTTAAACTCACGGTCTTATCTCATTCATCAGCTCTTATATCAGGTAACCTGAAGAACAACACGATCCTGCTGCTTTATCTAAACCAGTGTTTCCCAAACCTGTCCTTAAGACCCGCTGATAGGCCAGGTTTTCCAGATATCTGAAGCACAGCACCGGTGATATAATTTGCTGCTCAGTGATTGAAGGATTCAAGCTGCATTTCCACAAGGCGATCTGCAAAACCTGGCCTGGTTGAGGGTTCTGAGGACAGGTTTGGGAAACACTGATCTAATAATTCCCTCCTCCACTATCATTAACTGGTAGATATTGTAGATTAAATAAACAAGAGCCACAAAGCAAAGATTTTGGTAAATGTTGAATCATGGGAAAAATTCAGAAACTGGAGATAAAATGCCCAATTTAATTTTTTCCTTTTTACATGCAATTATTTCAGACAAGAAAAAAAAGGAGTGAAAAAAAACAGCAGCATGTGTTTTATAAAGTGGTTTTATTTTAATGCACAAGTAATCTAATTACAGCTGATGGAAGTGGTAGTGTCCCTTTAAGGCAGAAAATAATAATTAGCAATGATCACTTTGTAACTTTAATTTCCTTAAACTTTCTTCCAAATGTCGACACGAAAAAATAAAAATCGTTTACTGTACTAATTGTTTTGCTTTTTGGGTTTTCCTTTTGTTAAGTAAACGTTTTTAAACCAATCCCATTACCTATTGTCCCTCTAATACTTTCTGTTACATTCCACGGCTATGTACACACGCAGGTTCTAAATCAATCCTTTGTATTGACTCTTATAATTTGTTTACCGCACAATCTATGGCTGCGATCTTTAAAACTCCAGCTGCAATTCTCCGAGGATAATCGTGCTGTTCAGTTCGGCAAACTCTATTGGACTTTGTAAAATCTCCCAGAGTAATATCTACTTAATGCAGACCGCAAAGCTCAATGTATTTTCTTCTGAACACAATTACCCGTGATTCGCAATACTCGTCTTTAATACTTATTCGGCTATCTCGGCTTACGTCGGTCCTGGCTTTGCTTCTAAAAAGCCGGTGTATTTTAAAGTAATATCATTGTCATTCTGAGAAATATTCAGACGTAAAAGAAAATGTTTCCTTCCGCATGGTTTGTTCTCCTTATATCATGGCGTATATTATTTTAAAGCCATGATGCTCCTATATTTATGCCTGTCCTGGATTGTAAAGATGTGATGGGTTTTTTCAAGGTTTATGGCCATGAATAAGGTATAGAAAAGGAACAAAAGTATATATATATATATATATATATATATATTTTTCTCCTTTTAGAAATCTATTGAATGCATACAAATACATTTTGAGATTTAGTTTGTAAATTCAATCTCTTAACGAAAAGTAAGGGAAAAGCAATTCATCTTTACCCCTGCATTTATAATGCTTTACCGTTTTTATTCACCGTCCTGCGGGATTGTGTGGCGTGTATTTTCGGTTGTTCAACTTTTTGTGTCTATGGGCATCAGTTGCAAACAACAGTCATATTGCGGTCCTTTTGTCCTGATTTCAGGTTCCAGTTGACAGGTTGAGCATCCCTAACCCAGAATGCTCAGGACCCCGAGCATTCCACATCTCTGAATCTTCTGAATTTCGGAATCTGGAAGAATCCAATGTCTGAGAGGAACGGGATTGCAGCAGTGGAGCCACAATAGTCTTCCTGTCGCAGTAGTAGCCTGTTCACACACTGGAATAGCTGTGCAGTTGTTTTCAATGGATGCCAACATGTCTCCGTGCAGCTTGTCATACTTTGGGGCTGCATGGAGGCTCGAAGTGTTTGCCATGCTCTGCTGCAGAGACTGGAGTTGCATCTTTGACCAGCACAACCAGTCCAGGGCATCATGAGTGAGTAAAATCCGGAATGCTCCAAAAATTCTAGTTTTCAGACTCCAGATTAGGGATGCCCAATTTTTAGCACAAAGTGAAAAATGTAATCTTTCAGAAAAGCCAAAGTTGCCCCCTGTCACGATCCACCCTGATATATATGAATCTGGTCCCTATACGCAGCACGACTATCTTACCCGTCCGATCCTTATAATGGTCAGCACAATTACCTATAGCCAAAATCAGAATAAGATCAACACAAACACAAAGGAGTTGCAACTTAAAATCGACACACAGGGTTAGTAGAGAAATACCAAGGGACGTATTAGCCAGAGAGCTATGCCAGGGTTTATATCGTCAGAGAGTGTGCCAGCCGTATGCCAGGGGTCAGTATCACCAGAGAGTGTGCCAGCCGTATGCCAGGGGTCAGTATCACCAGAGTGTGTGCCAGCCGTATGCCAGGGGTCAGTATCGCCAGAGAGTGTGCCAGCCGCATGCCAGGGGTCAGTATCGCCAGAGAGTGTGCCAGCCGGATGCCAGGGGTCAGTATCGCCAGAGAGAGTGTGTCAGCCGCATGTCAGGGGTCAGTATAACCAGAGTGAGTAAGCCGTATGCCAGGGGTCAGTATCGCCAGAGTGTGCCAGCTGTATGCCAGGGGTCAGTATCGCCAGAGAGTATCAGCCTATGCCAGGGGTCAGTATCTCCAGAGAGTGTCAGCCTATGCCAGGGATCAGTATCGCCAGAGAGAGTGTGTCAGCCGCATGTCAGGGGTCAGTATAACCAGAGTGAGTAAGCCGTATGCCAGGGGTCAGTATCGCCAGAGAGTGTGTCAGCTGTATGCCAGTGGTCAGTATCTCCAGAGAGTGTCAGCCTATGTCAGGGATCAGTATCGCCAGAGAGTGAGTCAGTCGTATGCCAGAGGTCAGTATCACCACAGAGTGAGTCAGCCGTATGCCAGGGGTCAGTATTGCCACAGAGTGTGTCAGCATCTCCAGAGAGTGTGCCAGCCATATGCCAGGGGTCAGTATTTCCAGAGAGTGTGCCAGCTGTATGCCAGGGGTCAGTATCACCAGAGAGTGTGCCAACCGCATGCCAGGGGTCAGTATCACCAGAGAGTGATTCAGCTGTATGCCAGGGGTCAGTATCTCCAGAGATTGTCAGCCTATGCCAGAGGTCAGTATCGCCAGAGAGTGTGTCAGCCTATGCCAGGGGTCAGTATCACCACAGAGTGAGTCAGCCATATGCCAGGGGTCAGTATTGCAGAGAGTGAGTCAGAACAGGAGCCAAGGGGTTAAGAGCCAGGAGAGTAGTCAGACAAGCAGGAGTCCTAAACAAGAAATCAATAATGTCTAACAGAAGCAGTGAGAGGAGGTAAAACCACGTCAGGGCAACGAGTGTGTCTCTCAGCTGATTGATTCTTTTTTTTATATTTCAAAATTTTATTTTGAAAAAAAAATTACAGCAATAAAATACACAGTATGAATATCAGTCGCGCAGGACCAAAAACAAATTCCGCAGTAATGTATCTCAGAAGAAGTCATCATAGAAAGTAACAATATATATACTACAAATATATCCTGTTAACATAAATATAACAAAGAGATGGGGAGCAGGGGAATACGAAAGGGTGGGGGGTAACAGTCCGAGCAAAATAAGGGAGTCCGGGTGGACCAGATATGAGGGATGGGCGGAGTCTCGTGTGACAGCCAGGAGGGCACAGAACAGATGGCTGAAGAGGGAGAGGAGAGAAGGAAGAAAAAAAAAAATTTGGAGGGGAGGGAACTGCCCAAGTAGGGTGACATTCCTGGCACACCCCGGAAATCCAAAGAAGGACCGGGGGCCATAGAAGAGGCCACAGGGCCGGGGGTCCTGGGGCCACGATAGACGGTGAGAGCCTAGGTGACCATCTCAGCAGCTCACCCAGGACCACCCAGTGTCCCGTCCGTTAAAAAAAAAAAAGGGGGGGAGGAGGGGTAAGAGCCAAATATCCTGACATCCCAATAAGTCTATAAAGTCATAACTGAGAGTGAACCAGCCAAGTCTATAGAAAACTAAATGTCCAATCCGGTAAGAAAGAAAAAAAAAAAAAAAGGGAAAAGGGGGGGAAAGGTAAATAACTGAATAGGAAAGAGAGAGGGAAGGAGCAACACTCTCAGCCCGGGTCGGTGAACGTGGGCTCAGCAGCCGTGGCAGTAGATATCCCAGTGCCAGACGTTCCGTCTGGGCCCAGAGTCATCAAACCCAATTTGGCAAACAAAAGCCAGGCTTCGGCCGGTGTGCCAACTAGGTGAGATATTCCGTCATGCTGGAAAGCAAGAGTACCGGAGACTCCCCATCGGTAGCGAACCTCCGCCGCCCTCAATGCAGCCCTGACCTCACGGAACCATCGCCTCGCCATCAAAGTATCAGCTGATTGATTCTAAAACCGGCAGCACCGCGTCATCATGCCACGCCCCGCCACCCACATGACTGGCGTGAGCGTGCATATCACTTGACGCCCAGCCAGCGAGGACGGCAATGCCGGGCACCAGGTTGGATCAGCTGCATGGGACATGACACCCCCACTCTACGGTGTAATTTGCAAGAGGTAGAGCCCATACATGGGATTATTCCGGGTCTGTCCTGTAAATAAAAAAACTCCTTGAATGGGCTAAAAGATGGCTATATCACTTCTTTAAATAGGGTGGAGTGACCGGTCCTCACGAGCACCAGGTCCTTTTCCTTCTTTTTGCAAAGAAGTTTGCTACCCCAGGTCTCCTGTGCACCATGGATCGCATCCTCCCCAGAATGTGAGTGACATCTCATAATTAGTTCCACTCCCTCTGGTGGGAATTGTGGTCTAAGGTCCCTTCAGAACAGATGCCTTTAATCTGATGCCCCCCTACATTTATTGTGGATACAATCAATGGAGACTCATTGAAAACAGGAAAGGGAAAAAAGGTTAGGTCAGGGGGTCAGCAATCTGAGCCCTCCAGATGTTTCAAAAATACAATTCCCATGAGACTCAGCCAAAATAATGAGTTGCTAAGCATCATGGGAGACGTAGTTCAAAACCATCTGGAAAGCCCAGGTTGCTGAACTCTACTTGAGGTAGTAAAAGAACCCCTGTAATAACATTTGCCTCTAATCTGCGTTCTCATAAACGGTGTAGACATGGTATATTCCGCTTTTCTTTGTTCTGTCAACGTCATATCTTTAAGGCCGGCGTCAGACGAACACAGTGATCACATCCGTGTTGCCACACAGTTTAACGTCCGTCGTAGCATAGAATCATGAGCAATAGAGACCCACACTAAGCACGTCCGCACCGAACTGCGCACGCACAACGCATGTGGCAAACGGACGCAAGAACGTAAAACCGCTAGACGGATGCGCAGAGTGCACCACGTCCGTGTAGCGTTCTGTGTGAGGGATGAGAGGTCAGACGCAGCAAATTTGCGATGTCCAGCACCTTGACGCACAAAATGGCTTTTCCTATCCTTTTCAAATTTTTATCATTTTTCATATTAATTTTATTTCCCATAGTTCTTTTTTTTCTACATCCATCAACAAAAACAGACCGTGGGGTCTACAGTATCTTCCGTCAGTACATCCGTCCATTGTGCACGCACGCAGAGTGCGCTCATCTGACATTAGCCTAAATCCCCTAATTTTCCATGGAACACGATAACAAAATAAATTGTCCAGCGTCTAATCTCCCGCCACTGCCATTTATGTCATTTTCTAAACCTGACAGACCAAAACAACAACAACAGAAACAACAAAAGAACAACTTTATGATTCTGAACTGTGGCTGGTGTGAACTAACACCATAACAAGAAGTTCTTTAAAAAGAAAAATAAGAATAAGAATAAAATATAATCTATGATTTTCCTATTTTCTTGCCGCGGCCTCGGTACGGTACAGTCTGCAAATGTACATTACCTACTAATCTCGGTAAGTGCTTCATTTTACGCTGTCAGTAGCAGAAACATCACAAATGAACAAGAAGACGGTAATAGAGGCTCAATAAAAATCCCTCAGATCACTAAGTTCCAGTTACTTCAATATCTAATATCTAAACAAAAAATTCTATCAAGTGTTTGGGTTCCTAAAAGTATTTACAGATATCCATTTTACAGGCGTTGTGTGTGATAATGCATTTTCCATTCCATTAGCCTTTGTTGTAGAAAATTGGCCAATATTACCGCTGTGGGACAAAAATGTATTATATGTCTATCAGGGTTATTCAGAGAGAGGTGAAAACCAGGAGAATGACTGGAGAAGTGAAAATTCTAGGTCAAAATAGCCAAACCGGAAAAATTCTCCCATTTATCTCACTTTCCAAATCGACCATTTGTTCGTTCTCTTGGCAATTCTCCTGGTTTTCACCTCTCTCTAAATAACCCTGTATGTGTCTGCAGCCCAGGTGTGGGGGGGGGGGGGTACACGAGAGGAGAAGAGACTGGGAACTGAAACATACCATTTACTAGAATTTATAATAATTGTTCAAAGTTGAAAATTGCTAAATATCTTGGAGCGTTTGGCAACTTGTGACTGTAAGCGAAAATAAATAGCATTTGAAATAATCTGGTTATTTTTTTTTATTACAACATACCAACTATGGACACAACTACAGAGCCCCATTGGTACAATATAATTATTCATTTTTTTTTAAAAAAAAAAGTTCTTTTAGTTAGGTTAAAATACTCACCTTTTGTTGTGTGGCACGGGGCTTCTCCTCCTCCTCTTCCATTGCAAGGCTTCCACAATGTGGAGATTCCCAGAGCTACTTACACAAATTGCGTAACTTGCATAGCTTTCACTTGCAAGGTACAGGATTTTTGACTCCACATTCACTTACCAATTGGCCGTTCAGACAGATATCAATGGGAAGCCTGTGGCAGCCATCTTTGATGTGGGCAAAGATGAGCCGAGCACCATCTACAGTTCAGTCAGGTACCTACTAGATCTTTATATGATACAATACATGCTGTTGTATTTCCAACATTACTGATAGCTGCCAAAATGAAGACGCTTCAGTTATAGGTTGCATTAGGACCTTCTGGTGAATTCTAGGAATAAAAATGAGAGCGCTGCCCAGTATCAAGGAAAAAACGTCGTTCGGAAGTACCCAAAACAAAGATGGCAGTTTGGCCTTATCCAGTCGTTCTCCTGTGCTATGTTAATGTGCGGATGCGGATGCACATACAGCCAAGTTTTCATCAACCAGCTGATTTCAAGTAGGGATGAGCCGAACACCCCCGAGTTCGGTTCGAATTCGAACTCGAACTTTCCAAATGTTCGAATTCGAACTCAATACTAGTCAATGGGGCTGAAAATTAGATTTTTAGAGTGCCCTCCAAGAGGGCATATATGCTAGATATTTGCCATAAAAGGTGTATGGGGGTCCGGGTAGTGCCCTGGGGGACAGGAAACAAGGACAAAAAGTTTTAAAAAAAACGTTTTTAAAGGGACAGTTTTCCATGAAATAAGGGTTAAAAATAAAAACAAAAAATTCCTTCAAATATCGTGCCTAGGAGGTCCCCATAACCTGCACGTGAAGTGGCGGATTTCTAGGATGTATAGAAACACTTAAAAACAAAAAAATGACGTTTCAAATGATCAAATGACGGTAAATGCTTTTCCTTTAATCTATCCATAAACAACTGCTTGGGGCGGCAGTCTGTATGAAAAGAAGAGACATTTTCGAACACATAGAAAAAGTTTAGTGATTTTTTGGCTAAATTATTGTGAAACTTATGCAGGCTTTGGATGAAAGTAACAATTGGTGCTTTAAAATTGGTCCTTTAGCGTCGGCAACAGTGCCGTCACACAGTAACCCCTCTGAGGATATGAATCTGAAGCAGGCGTCAGTGGCAGTGCACCCAAATATTGTGCTTTTGGTGCCAGGCCTGCAAGTACTATCATACAGTAACCCCTCTGTAGTATTGTGGAAGAATGCAGGGGTGGACCTTGCGGTCCTATATTAAAAAGATATGAATCTGGTAAAGGCGTCAGTGCACCCAGATATTGTGCCTTTGGTGCCAGACTGCCAGGCCAGCAAGTACCATCATACAGAGTAACCCCTCTGTACTATTGTGGAAGAGTGCAGGGTTGGACCCTGCGGTTCAAAAAATTAAAATGATATAAATCTGGCACAGGCGTCAGTGCAGCCAAATATTGTGCCTTTCATGGCAGCAAGTGCCTTCACACCGTAACCCTTTTGTGATATTGTGGAAGAGTTCCGTGTTGGAGGTTTTGTGAATGCAGAGGACATCCCCGATCTATTCCATTACGTCAGCATCAGGGGATTGATAACTGCTGATCCAGGACTGATTCATTTTTATAAATGTCAGGCGGTCTACAGAGTCGGTGGACAGACGCACTCTTTTGTCTGTGACAAAACCTCCAGCGGCACTGAACGTCTTTTCAGAAAGCACGCTAGATGATGGGCAACCTAGTAGCTGCATAGCATATTGGCTAAGTTCTGGCCAGTGATCCAATCTCAACCAGGGGTGGATCCAGAGACAAGTTTCGGGGGGGGGGGCAGTCTACCAGTTTTGGCTAAGAGCTGGTGTTGGGTTCGCAGTGACAGGCAGAGATGCGCCTAATCTCAGGCTTTGCTTGTCACTCTCCCTAGAACATGGTCTCACAGGGTCTGTCCTCATGCGGCTCAAGTGACACCTGACTGACACCACACAGCAATGCACTGCATGTGCTCTGTCACTTAAAATAAAGCACCACCAGCAATAACACAACACTGCCTGGATATATTGAGGAGTTTCTAAAATGAGGAGCATTACACAAAAAAAAAAAAGCGGGAAAGGGGGATTTGGGGCCAAAATTGGGACTGTCCCTCAAGAACAGGGACGTTATGGAAATACGAGGCCAGGTACAAACTCATACACAGCTGCATACAGACACACATTTAAAAGACACATACATAGCTTTATACACCAGAGACACACACTGACTATACATAGCTTTATGCACCAGAGACACACACTGACTTGGACATAGAGTGTACAGGTTTACATTTTGAGTATCCAGGAAATAACCAGCAAATAGACTCATTGCTAGGAGTTTAATTGTTTTGTATCCATTATATTCCCGCACACCCTGAATATGTGGGGGAGCCCCTAAAAATACCTACACACCCTCAATATATGGATACAATATAGAAAAGACAGGCATACAAGATCAGTGAAAAAGGGTCCACTGGTGCAACCCTTTTTTTATTTCTGCAATGGAGCAAACACAAACATTTCAGGGTGACCTCCTTTCTCAATACTATATGCTCATTGCAGAAATAAAAGGGTTGCACCAGTGGACCAGTTATCACCAAGCTTGTGTGCCTTTATTATCTATATTGAATCTCTGTACAGCCATTGCCGATGTGATGAAAGGGAAAATACGCTGCTGGCATATACCAGCTCAACAAATCATTAAGTGAACTGGCTGGTGCCACTCCTGTAATGTTATTTTTACACACCCTGAATATATGGAGGAGCCCCTAAAGAGACACCCGCACACCCTGAATATATGGGGGAGCCCCTAAAAAGACACCCGCACACCCTGAATATATGAAGGAACCCCTAAAGAGACACCCACACACCCTGAATATATGGGGGAGCCCTAAGAAGACACCAGCACACCCTGACTATAAGGAGGAGCCCCTAAAAACACACCCACACACCCTGAATATATGGTGGAGCCTCTAAAAAGACACCCACACACCCTGAATATATGGAGGAGCCCCTAAAAACACACGCGCACACCCTGAATATATGGAGGATCCCCTAAAAACACACCCACACACCCTGAATATATGGAGGAGCCCCTAAAAACACACGCGCACACCCTGAATATATGGAGGATCCCCTAAAAACACACCCGCACACCCTGAATATATGGAGGATCCCTAAAAAGACAACCACACACCCTGAATATATGGAGCCCCTAAAAAGACACCCACACACCCTGAATATATGGAGGAGACCCAAAAATGAAGGACATTAGGAAAGCGATGCAGAACAGGCTTTTGTGTTCAGTGATGAGAATTTAACTTACAGGGTTATTCAGAGAGCGGTGAAAAGCAGGAGAATGACTGGAGAATGGAAAATTCTAGCAGGGTTATCCAAAGAGATTCGAAAAGTCACCGCACGTTCGGTGACTTTTCGTTCTCTTCAATTCGGTTCCTTTTGCCGATTGCATTTCGGTGACCCTGCGGTGTATTCAGCAAACACCACAGGGTCCCCGAATTGCAGGGAAAAGCTGCCGTAAACCTGACGAAAACTAACCGAATGCACGCTGAAAACAAGCAAAAACATCTGGATTAACCTTCGAAGAGGAGCCGAACAGGAGCCGAAAAGGAGCCGAATCACACAGAGCCGAAGCAGCTGTGACGTAGAGGAGGCAGTGAATAAATTAGAAAAACCATTTGTATGAATCTGGAAAAAGAAACGCTGTTTGCAAAGAAACTACTGAGCGAAAATGTCTGAAATTTTCACAGGAGGTCCAGGGGATGATAATAAAGAGGGCTGTTACAAAAAAAATAAGCAAACTGAAAAAAAATAAAAAAAAAATCGGACTTTTAATTTTTTTTTAAAAAATTCAGAAAAATGCTTAAAGTATTCCTAAAAAATCTATAAATAAAGAGACTTTTTGCGGCAGAATTTTATAATGAACGGTTTATTAGATATTGAATTAATACGGGAATATTTTTAACATTGAAGTTATGGGATTCTCCTGAATAAATTTGCCGAATTAAACCACCGAATGGCAGGGTATTAGGGGAACCTTTCACTGCTGGTTTGTGTTCTCTGAATAGCCGAAGCAGTGCTTTTTGATGGGGATTTCACTGCCCTCGAACAGGGACCGAACAGGCACCGAATGTGCAGGCAATTCGCCAGGATTTGGCGAATTGCCTGCTCTGGATAGCCGAATGGTCAGGAAAGGCAACCGAACGCTGATTTTCAGCGTTCGGTTACCTTTCTCAAGCAATTCGAATCTCTTTGGATAACCCTGTTAGTCAAAATAGCCAAACCAGAAAAATTCTCCCATTTATCTCACTTTCCAAATCGGCTATTTTGACTTAGAATTTTCCATTCTCCAGTCATTCTCCTGCTTTTCACCGCTTTCTGAATAACCCTGAAAGTAATTGATGGGCAGCGTCACCAAACGTGCTGTGGATACTCACATATTATGCATAAATCCTCGGTCTCATATCCAGTACAGCAGACTGCAGGCTTCACAGATCATGAAGAAAGTTTAGTAATAAATTAAAACCTTGACTATAAAACTGACAGTCTGCTCGTACTGAGCAGGAGACAAATGCCATGGGGTGATACTATACTGTGGTGTTGTACAGATCATCAATTAAATAATCAGATGGTAGTTCAGGTGTTGCAGTGGCTGAAAGTGTAGGATATTCACAGTGGATAATATATATATATATATACACAGTTGTGTTCAAAATTATTCAACCCCCAATGCTGTAAAGGGTTTTAGGGAATTTAGTGTACATTTGTAATTGTATTCAGAATGAAATCCTACAAGGACTTTTTAAAGAACCATATGCAACTAAAATGACATCAATTGGTTTTGTATTACAGTAGTAAATGTTTCTTTTGTGAATTCTTCATTGACACAATTATTCAACCCCTTAAAGACTACCACTCTGAAGAACAGCGGTTCATTCAAGTGTTTTCAATCAGGTATTGAAAACACCTGTGGATGTCACGGAGCAGCAATAAAGCATAATAAGCACCAATTAGGCAGCTTTAAAATGACTGTGATACTCAGCTCCTTCTAGACATTTACTGGTGTGGTTACAAACATGGTGAAGTCAAGAGAATGGTCCAGAAAGACAAGAGAAGAGGTGATTATTCTTCACAGGAAGGGCAATGGCTATAAGAAGATTGCAAAGATGTTAAACATACCAAGAGAGACCATAGGAAGCATCATTCGCAAATTCAAGGCAAAGGGCACTGTTGAAACGCTACCTGGTCGTGGCAGAAAGAAGATGCTGACTTCGACTGCTGTGCGCTACCTGAAGCGTAGAGTGGAGAAAAGTCCCTGTGTGACTGCTGAGGAACTGAGAAAAGATTTGTCAGATGTGGGTACTGAAGTGTCAGCTCAGACAATACGGCACACACTGCGTAATGAAGGCCTCCATGCCAGAACTCCCAGGCGCACCCCCTTGCTGTCTCCAAAGAATAAGAAGAGTCGACTGCAGTATGCCAAAAGTCATGTGGACAAACCACAGAAGTTTTGGGATAGTGTTCTGTGGACTGATGAAACAAAATTAGAACTGTTTGGGCCCATGGATCAACGCTATGTTTGGAGGAGGAAGAACAAGGCCTATGAAGAAAAGAACACCTTGCCTACTGTGAAGCATGGCGGGGGGTCAATCATGCTTTGGGGCTGTTTTGCTTCTGTAGTAGACTTGTGCACCGATTTTTTTTTTTCGGTTCGTTCGTATTTTGTAAATTTTCGTTTCGGCCGATTTCCGTTTCGGTTAGTTTTGTTATCGTTTCGTTTTTCGTATCGACTTTATTTCGTAATTTCGGAAATTTTCGTGTTTTTTGGAACGTCTGTTCTCCTCGTTTCAAAGTGTCTATTCGTTTTGATGTAAACTAATGGTTTTTCGGATCCGGAATTTCTGTCGATACGATAATTCTGTCGATACGATAATTCTGCCATTGAGATTTCTCTGGTTTCACAAGAAGGATACATTGAGATTTCTCTGGTTTCACAAGAAGGATACATTGAGATTTCCCATGTTTTACAAGAAGGATACATTGAGATTTCTCATGTTTTACAAGAAGGATACATTGAGATTTCTCTGGTTTTCCAGGAAGGATACATTGAGATTTCTCATGTTTTACAAGAAGGATACATTGAGATGGAAATGATACAAAATTACAGAATCAGCGATATAACCAAAAAATACGTTGTCCGAAATTACTGAAATGGAACCGAAATCAGGAATGGAGCCGAAATTACGAATGGAACGAAAATGATTTTCGATTTTACACATTTCTAGTCCATTTGAAAATTCCGAACAAATTTTCGTTTCGTTTCGTAGATTTTTTTCGGATCTGCCGTTTTCGGATCTGAAAATTTTCGTAAAATCGGCCGAATCCGAATGCGCGAATAGGGAAAATTCTGAAATTCCGAAACCCGAAACGCACATCCCTATTCTGCAGGTACAGGGAAGCTTCAGCGTGTGCAAGGTACCATGAATTCTCTTCAGTACCAGGAGATATTGGATGACAATGTGATGCAGTCCATCACAAACCTGAGGCTTGGGAGACGTTGGACCTTTCAACAGGACAATGATCCCAAGCATACCTCCAAGTCCACTAGAGCATGGTTGCAGATTAAAGGCTGGAACATCTTGGAGTGGCCATCGCAGTCACCTGACTTAAATCCGATTAAGAACCTCTGGTGGGACTTAAAGAAAGCAGTTGCAGTGCGCAAGCCTAAAAATGTGACTGAACTGGAGGCTTTTGCCCATGACGAATGGGCGAAGATACCCGTAGATCGTTGCAAGACACTTGTGTCAAGCTATGCTTCACGTTTAAAAGCTGTTATAACTGTAAAAGGATGTTGTACTAAGATTGAATGTCACTTGGGGGTTGAATAAAACTGATAATGATGTGAGCACAGAAAAGACATTTGTGGTTATTTCATTATAAATGTTATGTTATATTTGTCTGACCTACACGTGCCTCTTTGATTTAATTGTAAGCAAGATGACTGAATGATCAAAATCAATGTCAAACTGGCCAAAACACTCAATTTCAGTGGGGGTTGAATAATTTTGAACACAACTGTATATATATATATATATATATATGACACAGAAGTGCTGCTATGCTGAGCTTTGTCTCATATATATATATATATATTTGTAAAATTAACTATATATAAAAATCATTCTAAGTAAAGATAAATATTAAAATAATATATTGGAATTACATATTCAAACATTAATAAAATAATTATATTAAAATTTTATATTATTTAAAATATGCATGTCGCCCCTTCTCATGCTGGCATTTTTTGGAGAGAGGAGTTACATCCCAAGGGGCCAAGTGGGAACAGAGTTGTCAGTTCTGCATGGAGGGGTGGGGGTTAAATACTAAGGAGCCCAGTGGGAACAGTTTCCATCTCTGTAGAGAGGAGAGAATTGGGGAGGGGGTTAAATCCTCCCAGCTCTGCAGGAGGGAAAGGGGTTAAATACTTTCATTTTTGTAGGGACAGGAGAATTGAGGAGAAGGATAACTCCATCCCTGCAGAGCTGGAATGCATTAACTCCTTCCATTTCTGTGGGGAGGGGGTTAAATCCCCCTAGCTCTGCAAGGAAAAAAAGAGGGTTAAATTCTCCAGAGGGGGTTAAATCACCCCAGCTTTGCAGAGAGGGGAGGGAATCACATCTTCCCATTGATGCATGGATGGTGTTAAATACTCTCCGTTCTGCATGGATGGGGGGGGGGGTTGGGTTAAAACTTCCCAGCTCTGCAGGGAGGGAGGAATGTGACAGCTGGCTGCCATCATACACTCACCAGACACCAGATCACTCAGGGCTGCTGGGCCGCAGTGTCTCTCGTCTCCTTCCTTCACACACACAGAGCAGGCTGTAGGTGGGCGGAGCCTCTCTCACTGCTGCACGCGAGCAGGGGAAGGCAGGCAAAGTGTTGTGATTTTTGCCACCAGAGAAGCTCTGCTTGCTCAGATCATCAGCCTGGTAACTGCACTGCTCGGGGAGGGGGGGCAATTGCCCCGTTGCCCCCCTCGATCCGCCCCTGATCTCAACACCCAGTAAGCCAGTGGATCATCTGCTGGAAAGGTATCCAGGTCTGCCCTTGCCCCTAGGTAGTCCTGCACCATATGGTGAAGACGCTGGCAATGGGTGCCTACATTTGACGTCCCTGGGCATCGTGGACTAAAAATATTTAAAAATGCATCAGTCAAGCAGCCCTGGCCTTCACCACTATTCCTCTGATCATCCGCAGCCTCAGAAGCATCTGTGTCAGCACTTGGTAACCTACCAGTGCCTGGAAAGGTGTTACACAAGTGTCGCTTTAGAGCATCCTCAAGTTTTTTCATCCTGTGCTCCCTCTGTGCGGGCAGGATGAGCTCTGCAACTTTACCCTTGTATCGTGGATCAAGAAGGGTTGCCAACCAGTTAAGATCCCTCTCCTTGATAGCACGAATCCTGGGGTCTTTTAGCAGGCTTTCATTATAAGGGAGCCCATGCAGCGTAGGTTGGAGGTGGCATTAGCTTCTGAGTCTTCCTGGTCAATGAGGATGACCATATCGTGCACTTCCTCCTCCCAGCCACGCACTAGCCCTTGTGTTTCTGGGCACACGATACCCTCCCTTGAGGAATCCCCACCTTCAATGCCCCCACTACTTAAATATTCCTCCTCCTCCTCCTCATCCTCCTCCTGTCTGATCTGAGTAGGACCCGCTGGAATGCTGTCTGTGGAAAGACTGGGGCGTTGAGAGTTAGGGACGGCCTCCTCTTCCTCCCGCTGCTCTGCCTCTAGAGCCACATCTATAATTCCCCGCAGAGTGTGCTCCAGCAGGAACACTAAAGGAATTGTGTCACTGATGCATGCACTGTCCCTGCTCGCCATCCTCGTTGCCTCCTCAAATGGTGACAGTACAGTGCATGCATCCTTGATCATCAGCCACTGCGGGGGGGAAAAAAACCAAGTTGACCTGAACCTGTCCTTGTGCCATACTCACACAGGTACTCGTTGATGGTCCTCTGCTGCTTGTGCAGACGCTGCAGCATTGCTAATGTCGAATTCCACCTGGTGGGCATGTCACAGATCAGACAGTTTGTGGGAAGGTGGAATTCTCTTTGAATTTCAGCCAGGCAAACACTTGCTGGGAATGACCGTCTGAAGTGGCTGCAGACTTTTCTGGCCTGGCTGAGCAGCTCTGCCAGCCCTGGGTACTTGGTTAGGAACCACTGTACCACTAGATTTAGGACGTGTGCTAGGCATGGTACATGCGTCAATTTACCCAGGCGTGGGGCGGAGAGAAGGTTGCTGCCATTATCACAGACGATCATTCCCAGCTGAAGCTGGCGTGGTGTTAACCATCTCTGCACCTGGCCCTGCAGAGCTGACAGAATTTCTGGCCCGTGTGGCTCCTGTCCCCTAAACAAACCAGCTCAAGCACAGTATGGCATCTTTTTGCTTGAGCCATTGCGTAGCCCCTGCCACTTAAACTCGGTTTAACTGCCACTTCGCCAGATACAGAGAAGGAGGAGAAGGAGGAGAAGGAGGAGGAGGAAGAGGGAGAGGTGGTGGTGGAGCAGACAGACCTCCTACAAGCAACTTTCTGGAGGTGTGGTGGATGAACAAGCTCCAGCACAGAGCCCCATCTTGGATCCCTCCCAGCTGCAATCAGAGTTACCCAGTGTGCCGTGAAGGAAATGTAACGACCCTGTCCATGCTTGCTGGACCACGTGTCTAAAGTCACATGCACCTTGCTGCTGACTGCCTTTCCCAATGACTCGATAACATTGTCTTCCACGTGCTGGTATAGTGCTGGAATGGCCTTGCGTGAAAAGTAATGGCGTTTTGGAACCTGCCACTGTGGTACAGCACATTCAGCAAATTCACGGAAGGGAGCAGAGTCCACCAGCTGGAAAGGCAGCAGCTGCAATGCGAGTAATTTTGCTAAACTGGCATTTAGACGCTGTGCTTGGGGATGGTTGGGACTATATTTTTTCTAATGCTGCAGCAGCTGGGGCAACATAATCTGACTGCGTAAATCTTCAACTGATGGGATGATGTCACATTGTGAGGAAGGACCTGGTACATCCATTACTGTAGCATCATCCCTGTCAGTGGAGGATGTAGGCAATGACATGGCAGGACATACAGTGGGGGTAGAGACAGATGAGGAGGAGGAGGACCTACGCAAAGTTTTGTGCCAACGGGATGCGTGGCAGGTGGTCATATGTCACCTCAAGCACATGGTACCCAAGCATCCGGTGTCTTTCCCATGCTTGAGCCTCATCTGACATAGATTACAAATAGCAACGGTGCGCTCTGCTGCACATTTCTTAAAGAACTCCCAGACAGCAGAGTTCCTGCATGTGTGCTTTGAGACAACAGTGCTCTGCACCGGAGCAGCTCTGACATCTGATGTCTTGGACTGGCTAGTGGTACGGTTGGTCATAGAGCATGTTGTGCCTCGTGTTTGCTGTGCCTCCTCCTCCCCCTCCTCCTCACTTGATTCCTCTGTTCGATCTGGCACCCAGGTGGAGTAAGTGACCTCATCATCACTGTCATCATCACCCCCTATCTCCTCGTCACTGGAGCCAACTTGGCAGTATGCTGCAGCTGCTGGGGCAACATGAGTGCCAGTTATTTGTGTGTCATCACTGGCACCCCCTTCCTCTAGGTTGATTATACTCCCTTCCTCAACCTCAGAGATTGAATCAGAGCACTGTACTTGCTGCGCATCCTCAAGCAGCATGTCACACTCATTGTAGTCAAACAATTCAGCTGACTCCTCCGTGTGTGATAGCGAGGCTACGGCAGGAGTAGATGTGGACATGGAGGCTGCATTAGATGCTTTGGCAGCTGAGGTGTACTGTAAACCACTAGAAGCCTGGCTGGCAGAGGACTCGGAGGATGAGGATGGCCTGGTTAGCCAATCCACCAAATCCTCTGTATGTTGCTGCTGCTTAAGGAGACGGCCAGCACCAGTTAGAAAGGACAAGCGTGCCCCTGCAGAGGATGCACCACGTCCACCACGACCAGAGGCACAGCCTCCCGACACAGGGGCTGCTTGCCCTCTTATCTGTGTCTGGGAGCGTCTGCCTGTCCTTTTTGTTCTTTCAGACATGGTGAGTGATATATAGATTAAATATATACAGAACTCTGATTCAACTCTGGTATAAAGATTAAAGATTTACAGAACTCTGGCATAACTCAGTGAGACACCCTGATAGCTGGCAGCCAGTGACAAGACACAGATTACAATTCCCTCCTATTAATCAGTGAGACCCCCCTGATGGGTGGCAGTGAGAAGCCACAGATTACAAGTCTCAGAAACCTCCTATAAATCAGTGTGACCCCCTGATAGCTGGCAGTGAGAAGACACAAATTACAATTCGCATAAATCTGCTAGAGGTATGTGGGACCCCCTGATGGGTGGCAGTGAGAAGCCACAGATTACCATTCGTATAAATCTGCTAGAAGTATGTGGGACCCCCTGATGGGTGGCAGTGAGAAGTCACAGATTCCAATTCGCATAAATCTGCTAGAAGTATGTGGGACCCCCTGATGGGTGGCAGTGAGAAGACACAAATTACAATTCGCATAAATCTGCTAGAGGTATGTGGGACCCCCTGATGGGTGGCAGTGAGAAGCCACAGATTACAAGTCTCAGAAACCTCCTATAAATCAGTGAGACCCCCTGATGGGTCGCAGCCTGTGAGAACACACGGATTATTATAACAATTCCTAAATATTTTGTAGAAATTTGTGACCCCCAAAATACTTGCTGGCAGTGACAAGACACAGATCACCTCAATTCCCAAATGTTTTGTAGAAATTTGTGACCCCCAAAATACTTGCTGGCAGTGACAAGAGACAGATCACCTCAATTCCCAGATATTTTGCAAAAATTAGTGACCCCCCCAAAATACTGCGTGGTACTGGCAGTGAGTCATAAGACACAGATCACCTCAATTCCCATATATTTTGTAGAAATGTGACCCCCAAAATACAGTGAAATTTGTGACCCCCAAAATACTTACTAGCAGTGACAAGACACAGATCACCTCAATTCCCAAATATTTTGTAGAAATTTGTTACCCCCAAAATACTGCGTGGCACTGGCTGTGTGACAAGACCCAGATCACCTCAATTCCCATATATTTTGTAGAAATTTGTGACCCCAAAAATACTTGCTGGCAGTGACAAGAGACAGATCACCTCAATTCCCAGATATTTAGCAAAAATTAGTGACCCCCCAAAATACTGCGTGGTACTGGCAGTGAGTCACAAGACACAGATCACCTCAATTCCCAAATGTTTTGTAGAAATTTGTGACCCCAAAATACTTGCTGGCAGTGACAAGACACAGATCACCTCAATTCCCAGATATTTGGTAGAAATGAGACCCCCCCAGTAGCGTGGCAGACCGGCAGTAAGAACGCACAACAACTATCTCTGAAATCTCCTCTCAAATGCGTGCAGAAGCGCTGCGTGGAAACCTTATATAGTGTGCTGCGGGACTTCGCTCTGTGAGCCCATGATTGGGCAAAATTTGCCCAATCAGGACTCTGAGCCGTGATTGGCATAGTGTTGAACCGGTCTTGCACCAGACCTGTGGTCAGGTGCAAGGCTGTAGCCAATTACGAGCTTCAGGCCAGTGGGAAAGTGCATTGTGGTCCATTGTGGGCGAACACGCGGCGAACACCTGGAAATGTTCGTAGTTCGTGAACGAACAGGCTATGTTCGATGCGAACTCCGAACCGATCGAACCGAACAGCTCATCCCTAATTTCAAGTCACCAGAAGTGATGGAATTGGCTGATCTGACAACACCAGACTGATATGCAGG
The DNA here is from genome assembly GCA_009667805.1 of Leptobrachium leishanense. Taxonomy (NCBI): domain Eukaryota; kingdom Metazoa; phylum Chordata; class Amphibia; order Anura; family Megophryidae; genus Leptobrachium; species Leptobrachium leishanense. Next base: position 43,178,540 of record CM019068.1, read on the forward strand.
ACAGAATTATGTCTGCACGGAAAGCTTGCTGACATTATAGCTCCCCGGCAGGCTGGATATTCAAAATCCCTAATTGTCAGGGTACTAGGAGTGTCCCACTAGGAGTGTCCCTTTAAATTGTCAATTGCTTTCAGACGTTATATGGAACCTATTGCGGAATAAGTTTTAAATATATGATAAATCCTTAAACATTAGGAAAACTTATTTATATTTATCAGGAAAGATGTAAAATATTGTTTAAATCTTTAACCTCCCTTGCGGTATTCCTGAGTGTGACTCGGGGTTAAATTTCACTACCGCGAACAGTAACCCCGAGCCACACTCTGGTTGTATACTTGCTGCATCCTGCGCTCCCTCGATGTCCCCCGCAGTGTGATCGCGACAACTTGCTTCCTGCGAGTCACACGATGCAGGGGGGATGGACCAGGCAGCAAACTGTAAAAAAAAATTATTTCAATGTAAAATCCTAACAGCATGACCTTCTCCTGAATAGCCACTAGGTGGCACTAACAGATCAGAAACAGACCATACATACACATTCTAAAACTGAACTTTACTGTATATATGGTTTGAAGATCTCTTATATGAAAATATAATTAATGATAGACTGTATGCATTATACATGTTGCTGTATAAATAAGAGTGTACATAATTGAAATAATATATCATACCAAGGATGTTTACACTGAGGAAATATGCAGAGATTAATATTGCACCCTTGTTTTCTGAAAGATTTCAGGGTTTTTGGTTTGATTATATTATTGAATATAATTTGTTTGCATTATTTTGGATAATTATTTTTGGGATAATAAATTATTTTGTGTTTCAAACTTTATCTGGCTCTGTGTGTTTACTTGACGCTTGTTTGCACGTTCAGTGAGTCATTCCTACGGATTACAGGCTTACTATATAAAACAACAAATTTCCTTTCCAAAAAAATTGAAACGCTTTTAGACACAAAATTTTGAAAAAATTAGACCGCCAGGGAGGTTAATGAATTCACACTGCTCTTAAGAAAAGCAAGCTTGGAATAAAGTAAGGGGACATTATAATAAAAAGGACTTCCGAACGCTTAAAAAAGATTAAAAAAAAAAAGACCAAATAATATGGCATCACAGAGTAAGAAAATGTATATCCTCATTCCGTGTTGTAAAAGGTATCCTCTGTCACACATGGCCACCACTTAATGGTCTGTTGACAATTTAATTAGCTCTTTACATCTCGTAGTAGTTAGAGCACCCTTATACCAGAATTCCAAAATCTATAAGACTCAAAAAACTGGAATTTATACATAGCTGTCCAGATTTAACTAGTTCCAGAAAAGGGGCTCACCGGACAGTTGCTGCCATTCGGGAACCCAGCTCCCTACCGCTGCAGCAGAACGCAGCACACACTGGGAGCCTCTGGGCAGCCCCAGTGTATGACATGCTGCTCCGAGTCACACCTACTCCATGCATCATGTCCGCGAACCAATGCTGTAGAGCAACCCCCGGTGTGAGAAGATGCTGGGAGCTGTAGCAGGAAGGAGATTGCGGCTCTTCTGCTGTGACCTCCTTCCTCTAAAACTTCAGATTCTCCCATATTCTGAAATGTGGATTTATTCGAAATCCGGAATGCTCGGGGTTCTGAGTGTTCTGTATAAAAAGTGCTCATCCTGTAACAATTGCATAAACAAGATACATATTACTACTTACTGGGTTAACAACGGAAACATTTTCTCGCTCATGAATATGTACAGTTAATTTTCTACATTTTGGCAGGATACCCTCAGTTTTTTTGGGTCAGTCTCTAGTCTCTTGCTCCCCAAAGCACTTGACATATTCTTACTAACCCAACAAGTTTTGACAGAGCCAGCACGGGTGCTTCAGGCATTCTTACACTGCCATCTCAAATCTTATTGTGCTACAAAACATGGTAAAATCAAATGATAACAGGAGGGCTTGCCATGCAGATCCAAAATCTAAAAGAGTTTTGCAGATTGTTTTGAGATTTGAAAAGATGGTAAAATGACATATTGACATCAGTTTGTTGATGCGGCAGTGCAGTAATATCCCTGAAACTCCTCTATTATTTAACAATAAATGTGTTTTGCCTGTATTGTTCTGTTTGGATTCTACTGTTTTTTTGGTTTTTACACAGCTGTGATAGTGCTCCTTTCATACGCACCTACAGGGTGCTGCCAATTTGGTAATAGCATTGGCACAGCAATCTGACGTCAGTGAGAGCTGCCGGTGTTTACCGGTCAGATGAGATCAGAAGAACTAGCTGATCTGATCTGAGACAGGCAATGGCAACTCCCAGAGATGAGACCAGCAAGTGCTCTTTAACCACTTGGCTGCAAAGGACATTCTCAGAGCGTCGCCTCTATTGCGCTCAGCATGCGGACGACGCGCTAAGAGTGTCCTGACTTTGCAGCGCAATCAGACGTTATTCTCCGTGGTTTCCCAGTGCAAGCGGACATCAAAATATGTCAGCCCTGCCTTCTGGACCCAGGCCAGCATACTGATGTCATTGCGCCGAGCAAGTTGACGTTTGTTTCAGGCAACCCCCTGCCAGTGCAGGGAGAGTGCCTGAAGTAGGGGGGGTCCTTTGGACCCCTCTCTCACCCCATCGCTAATTGTCACAGAAGAAAGGCACCGCTGGAAAGGGCACAGTCTGCCCTTTCCAGCAGTGAATATATTTAACCCCTTAGGGGCTGAATCCCGTTTTAGCGCCGGATTGCGTTCCTCTCCCGGAGGTGGCTGACATCTTGGATGTTAGCCAAGCCTCCGGGATCTCCCCCTGTCCACTGATGTCATTGCGCATGGACGTGATGATGTCAGTTAACCTCCCGGCGGTCTAATTTTTTCAAAATTTCGTGTCTAAATGCGTCTCAATTTTTTTTTAAAGGAAACATGTTTTTGTACATAGTTAGCCTGTAATAATTAGGAATCATGCACTGAAATCCGTGACATCAAGAGTCCTTACTGGTAAAATCCTTTACAAATAAATAAATAATTAAAAAATAAATAGTAAATACACTGGAGTCCGATAAAGTTTGAAACACGACAGAATAATTTATTATCCCAAAAATAATTATCCAAAATAATGCAAATAAATGATATTCAATAAAATACAACAAAAAACACTGAAATCTGTCTGCAAACAAGAGTGACATGATGTATGGTCTATTTCTTATCCTGTACTGCCACCTAGTGGCCACTCATAAACATTACACTGTATAATCCAAAATGTAAACTGTAAAAAAGATTCCTTTTATGCTGATCCCACCCCCCCTGCATCATGTGACTCGCAGGGAGCCTTCCAGGAAGCAGCTCGCTGCGATCACACTGCGGGGGACAGCGAGGAAGCCAGGAGGAGGTGAGTAAACATCCAGCCCGAGCGTGGCTCAGGGTTATCGTTCGCAGTAGCGAAATTTAATCCCGAGTCACACTCGGGAATGCCGCAGGGAGGTTAAGGAGTTAACCCCTAGCTGCCACATATGTATACAAAACAGAAGGGTAGTGTAGCGATAGCAATGTCAGCTGAGGAAGCCTTTGGATACATTATCTATTTTGGCGAAACGCATCCTGGCTTTTTGTTTTTATTTGTTATTAAGTAGTTTTATTCATTTAAAAGCAATTTTATTGTTTTCATTTACCCTACATTCTTTGGAGTTTCCTATTGGCTCCTCTGAGTGGACTCTTGGATCCAGTAACCTTCCGGATATCCGAGGTATCTATCCTCGCTAGGAGAACTGACCCATTCTAGGAGGGGCATTTGGGTGGCCAGTGAATGACCCTAAAAACGATTCACCCAGAACCAGGAGGGTTCCACTTCATGTGAGTGAGATTTATTTACCCTTGCCACACAAGTGATATATGGGTCGCACTATGAGGTCTCCTTTTCTTTGTATTTTTATTTGAGGGATATTCTGAAGAGGATTACGAAAAGTCTGGAAACTCATCACATCCAAGAAGGACATTGCTATCGCTACACTACCCTTCTGTTTTGTATTTCTATGTTGATGGTTGAGCAACAAGGACCATTTTAAGTGTTTGAGCGATTTTCCTTACATATCCGATCAGCGCTACATCTCTGTTGTTTTTTATTGCCACATATGTATGTTTAGTTAAGAACAGATTTACTCTATATGTGTCACTGGTGCATCCATTTTGTGATATTTTCTGTTGTAAACTGTCCCCCCCACTATCTTTCCATCACTTGATCCTCACAGTGTGGCTTTGGCCATAGAACAGAGTCTATGGGCCAGTCACCGACTAAGGCTGGGGTCAGACCAGCGCATTTTTAACGTGCGTTCTGGCGCACTTAATCACGGCCGCACTAGCAGCAAATGACGGGCAATGACAGCCATATACACGAAAGTCCGGCCGCGCAACGCAAGTGGAAAATGAACGCATTTTTTCGAGAATGCAGAACCGCTAGTACGGATGTACAGAGTGCGCTGCGCCCGCTAGCGGTGTGTGTGTGTGATTTGGAGACGTCAGACCCTGCTCATGTCCAGCCAACATAACGTCCAGACGCAAAAAGTTTCCTGGTTTGGATTCGTAAAACATCACGCACGAAAATGCGCATCGTATGACCGTTTTCGCATATTCCGTGAAAAAATACATCAATGCGTTCGGACGCACTTTTTTACGTTCGCGTGTAAAAATGCTTTCGTTTGACCCTAGCCTCAAATCATTGCATTGTGCGGGATGTATTCAAAGGACATCACCAGAGGTAGATTAGAAGTCTTTTAAGCTCCCTGTTTTATTGCATTCAGTTGCCATCTCTTATCTTGGGTAGTGTGAAGAACAATAGCCTTGTCTAAATCCTCCACCTCATTAACTGTTAAATACTGTATAAAATAAAGCAAAGCCAGAGAGTTAAACTTTTGGACAGATTTTGGTAAATGCTGCATCTTGGGAAAAATCCACAAAATGGAAACTGGAGATAAAAAAAATAAATTTTTGTTTTCCTTTTTACATGCAATTGCTTTAAACAAAGAAAAATCAGCAGCATGTGTTTTAGAATGTATAACTCAGATGATGATTTCCTAGAATTCTCTGAATGCAAAAGATAGCCAGAGAATCTTGGGAGCTGTAGTTCAGAAACGTCTGGGAGGCCAGGTTTGAGATGCCTGCTATAGATTGAGAACCTGCAGGAGGTTCCCCTGCTTTTTGGGCCCTCTTATTTACTGTGAGTGCCGACAACGGAGTCTCTGCCAGTTACTATAGAGAGCCAAATCTCAAAGAGGTTAATGAACACAGAGCCTATGGGATCGTGTGAAGGCACTATCTGTCCCTGGACCAAAACATGTTGGGCTCGATTACATTTTTTCGCGCATACGTTTGCACCCGCGCAAAAATGCATTAACGCGAGGGGCAAAACCCTTTGCGCAGAACGTCGTATTACAATCTCAGCGCAACAATCGTGAGTATACATCTACCGTGGGTGAACCGGCGCGAAATTACTGTACTTCGCGCATCCTATACTTAACATTGTGAGCGCAAATGCGTTTGTAATACCATCTGCGTACCAGCGCACAATCTATGCGCAGTTTGTAACGCACAGCCTTTGCGCGCATAATTTTAGCAACTCCTAAAAGCTGTTGTTAACGGCAAATTCTATCAACCTGGCCGAAACCAAATACACCAGCCCAAAAAAAAATACGCAGCAAAGTATAGTTACACATTCTACACATACCAAACCAATAAATTGGAGAAGTTGTGCGTGTTTTTTTTATTGATGCAGCATATATGCGCAGATTGACTTTGACAGGTGCAAAAACTCAACGTGAGACATTTGTGGTGTTAGTTGAGTGTTAATTCTGATTGCACACGGATTTCTGCGCGCGCGTTTTACGCGCGTTATTTTTTGACAGATGAAAAAATGCGCGAGGCTTGTAATACCAGTGTTATTTTACGCTCGTTATCGTTTAACGCTTCACACAAAAATTCACGCATTCTGCGTGCGTTTTTGCGTGAAGAATGTAATAGAGCCGTTACGTTTTGGGTTTCTCATCTTTTGATAGGGCATCGCATTGCAAATAAACCTGCTAATTGACCGGATGCCAGCACACAGTAACATGTTGGGCAAGCATCTATAAACCCTGTTAGTGTTATTGATTAATTTGCAATATGACTGACAATATCACTCAACAATAACAGCGATCCCTGGGATATCAGGCATTGATCCTAGTGGTAAAAAACAGTAATCTAATTACTTCAAAAATGACAGACCGTTTTGTATAATCGGGACATTCACTTGGGCTTTGCTAGAACCATTTAATGATCCCCCCCCCCCAACCATTCTGCACCTGTGCCACGTGGAATTCCAAAACTGCAAACCTGTCACTGTCTCTTTTAAGTAACATTAGGCCAAGTGATTCCCTCTGGATGCTTAGGCAGCTACGGTGGGCCTGAAAATGACAGTCGTCTAATGGATGACTGAGAACAACTTCCTACATCTTTTTCAAATAACATTAACTGTAATAAATCGATTTCAAAAAGCATGCTAGATTTTTTTTTTTCCCCTCGAAATAAAATGTCATTTTTGGAAATTTGTCACACATCAAGCATTCTGCTTAAGTTATCGTGCCGATACATATTTTTGAAGTTGAAGGTTTCTACTAAGCATGAAATAGTCTGATACATTTCTTCTCATTTAAAAAGGAGTCCAAGGTAAGGTCTATTTTCCAGATATGTCATTTTTCTAATAGCATTTCTCTTCACCCTTGTCAGCTCATTCTTCCACCACTGCTGTAGCAAAGTAAACTTATGAAATGCCTCACGTTACGGTTACGACTCATTTCAAAGCGTCAAGATAGAGACTAGGAAATTTTACGCAAGCCGACGCGGTCTAAATGATCGTTCAACAAGTATTTTAGCCAAGCTGCAATATAGTTGTCTGGGTATATTTATTTATTTATTTATTTATTTATAAAGGATTTTACCAGGAAGGATACATTGAGATTTCTCTCGTTTTCAAGTATGTCCTGGGTTCAAGAACATTGAGTGGTTACAGAAATACAAAGTTACAGTTACAAGTACTTATACAGCACCAACAAATTCCATAGCGCTTTACAATGGGGATGCACAAACAGCAGACTTACATGATACATCATGAAATAACCCTGGACATCAGATAACTGTCCAGGTTATATATCACTTTAAACAAAAAGCTCAGGCAGACATCCCATGAGCTTACACTCTAAGGGACTAGGGTAACAGAAACAAATGGGAGCAGAGGGAAGGTGAAACTGGTGGTCAGAGGGATTGCATGAAATGGACCAGATTTTTTTTTTTGGGCTTAGTAAGGGTGATTAGGGAGAAAAGTGGAGACAGCTGGAAAGGATGCCTGAAATTAGGGACCAGCTCTAGGAGGGCGGGTGGATGGGGAGGGTGGGTTGGGGCAGCAGAGGGAAGGAATGGAGGTCACTCTGTGATGGAGAATGCTGTGGAAAGTGAATGAGGTTTGTGATAATGCAGACATGTATATATGACAAGACTATGTAATAGACATTTTACACTAGTGAATACGGTAACATACGGACATTCAAGTGAGAAACACTAAGGGTCCTATTACATACAACGCAAAAACGCACGCTAAACGCGTGTTTTTTTTGCGAGAAGCGTTAAACTTTAACACACGAAAATCACCGCTGGAATTACATTCCTCGCGCATTTTTTCATCCGTCGGGAAATTGCGCTTGTAAAACCAACGCGCAGAAATCAGTGAGCGCAATGTAATTTTTAACGCGAGTCTGTCATTTTGTGCAGACTGCGCACAACAGACGTACGTTTTGACGGAAGATAAGGTAGTGGCCGTCATTATTGACGGATCTAGTAAAAAAAGACGTGCGCATCGATGTTCTCCGTTGTGAATCCGCAGTTTGGTACGGTCAGGTTGTTGCAATTTGCCATTACCACCAGCTTTTCAAAGACGTTAAAATTATGCACGCAAACGTTGTCCGTTAAATTTTGCGCTAAGATTGTAATACCATGTGCGTACCATCGCAAAAACGCATTTGCGCTCACAATGTTAAGTATAGGGTGCGCGCACTAAATTGCGCTCGGAAAGGGTTTGCGCAGGGTCACTCGCGTTAGACATTAACGTGCATTTTGTGCGCGAACGTCGTAATGCATTTTTGCACGCGCGCACAATTGTGCGCAAAGAATGTAATAGTGTCCTAAGGCTGCGGTCAGACGAGAGCACTGATTGCGCACAGTGCATCGGTTGAAACACAGAGGAAGCAAATTACTGCGAAACGCGTTTTGGTGTGCTTTATTATTATATACCAATAAATTATATATTTTAAACTTCGATCCTGTTCCTGGTCTGATTGTCCAGTGGAGGAGGGGATATCTGCGGAGAGGAGATTCGGTGCCCTTAAATGTTCTGATTAGAATTCCCGGTCTTGCCGACTTGCTGTTGCAAACTACAGGAGAGTGGACAACATGTTTACCAATAAATATATGTATGTTTTCCCATTTTTTCCCATTTCTAAAACTCTAGTTCTGCTTGATTTTCGCTTCCTTTAATGTTTGCTGTGTTTTTGCAGTTAATATTAACGTCCCGTGGGGCCCAATTACTGTAATGGGTGCTCTACAGCCTCTACGGCGACGAGAGATTTGCTCCATTTCAATCATCACACTCCAGAAAACACCGTACAAAATAAAGAATGAGTAGCTATTTATCATTATTAACAGGTTTAAGTCTTACCTGAACGCGGCACGAAAGAGAGATGAATATAATTCTTTAACATTTACAAGTGTGACACATTTAGCACCTTTGCAGCTGACGTCTCTTTAAACGTAAACCTCCCGTTGCCCGGCTGTCAGGCCTCGGTCTTAAGGTAATACTGATATTTACATGAAGACTTGACACGTCTATTCTTAAAGGCCACAAATGTAGTGGTCACATTTTTTTTTCCGTTTTTTCCCCTCACCCTAAGAAAAAAAGTCATATTTTATTCTACTTCCCCCCTCTTAACATTCATAAAAGGCCATTTTCGCGTGAATTTTATACGTCACTGAAGTACGTACTGACTCATTGGGTACCTCTAGAAATCCTGTATAAAACGAACTATTAAAAAAATCAAAGATTATTGTAAGCAGGCTCTTCTCAGTCTCGAAATGATGGACAGACCGCAGCTATCCAGGTAATTACTCACATTTATTTTACATGAGAGAACATTATCACTGTATACTATGTAATCTTTCCTACGGGGGTAATTCTAGTAATTACGGATTTATTCTTCTGTTCCAGTTCACCAAAGCTGCATTTTGTGTTAATCTTCTGGATATCAACAATGCATCTATGTTGCTACCCTGTGTTGTCATCACTGACCGTAAGTTTTCCGTTAATTAACAATTTGACCCGTTCTATTGGAAATACTAGAGAAGGCGAGTTACCTTAATGACTTTGGGTGTTTCTGTAGGTTATTTATTTATTTATAAAGCATTTTACCAGGAAGGATACATTGAGATTTCTCTCGTCTTCAAGTATGTCCTGGGTTCAAGAACATTGAATTGTTACAGTTGTTACAGCTCGAGTGTCCTAAGACTGGTGGAAGATTTGATGGCGTCTGGGAGGTTATTCCATAATTGTGGTGCTCTGTAGGAAAATGAGGATTGAGCCACTGTCTTTTTGTATTGTGGTATTGCAAGTAAGGTGCTGGTCCTGGATCAGAGGATATATAGGATGAGGGAACTGCTAGAGGAAGCAGCTTATTCAGGTACGGTGGCAGCTTCCCAGAAAAGCTCTTAAACACCAGGTTGGAAAGGTGAAGCGTGTGTTTAGACTCCAGCGATGGCCAGTTGGTTACCCGAGTAGTTTTGGTCACGTCAAAGTCATGTCAAGTAATTGACATCACATAACTTGATCCTATATAAATCAAATACAATTGTTTCTTTCCCTGCTTCTAGGATATTATAAACATACATACACAATAGAATTATACTTTTGCACCTAGGACATTTTAAAACATACGTATACATACATTGTTTATACAAAATATATATGGTATAATTGTTTATGGGTATACTATAGAATTGTAAATAAAAGGCAAAAATGTATGCACTCATAGATCACCAATAGCACTTGCCCATATACACACACACACACGTAACCCAAAGCTCCTGGATCATCTTAGCAACTTTGTTTTATTTATGGCGATCTGGCAGCATTTCAGTTGAGAACAACTTTCATCAAGATTGGCATGACTAAAGCAAAGTTGCCAAATTGATCCAGGAACGTTGGATTAATTGGGGGGGGGGGTGTATATAAACATAGAAAGATGCAATATATCAGGTTGTGTAAGCCTTTTAATTGTAATTGTTGTTTATCAATTTTTGTTGGTCTTATCAAAACATTTATCTGCAAAGTACTCAGATACATTAGATATATGTGTATCAAAATGCTCCAAAAGCTTGGGTTTTAATTTTATAATCTTTGTGGGTGGTGTGGAAAAGAAGGTTGTCGATTGTTTTCTATTTAAAAACTTCATGAGTTACAATGTTGCGCTACGTAATGAAAGGTTAGGATAACCATCTCAATGTTTTCACTGAAAACAATAACTCCAATTATTTGAGGTGAAAGTAATCTTTAGGTATTTTGTTTCTATTTGTTTAAACCCTTTATTAGAATTTACCAGACATACAGTAGGTGGATACATTCCAGACTAACTTGCAATAGTGGTTATTGTGTTGAGGTTGCTGTGGTATTGTAAAATGAAGAAAATACAGTTCTTGGGTAACGGAAGGAAGACCAACTGTCTGCAAAACACATGGATGGAATCTTCACTTACAATATGGAAAATATAGGACATACAGGGTTATTCAGAGAAAGGTGAAAACCAGGAGAACTGGCAGGAGAATGAACAATCTAGACCAAATAGATGATTTGGAAAGTGAGAAATGGAAAAAAATTCTGGTTTGGCTATTTGGACCTCAAATTTTCACTTCTCCAGTCATTCTCCAGAGTTTCACCTTTCTTTGAATAGACCCGTTAGTCTGTACACCAGGTGAATGGGAGCGCGCACATACACACATCTTTGGTGTACAGACTACACTATTGTGAAGTGAAGGATACACTTGACTGGTGAGCTGCAGCTGATATATACCTGTTATTCGAGTATAGTATATCCCCTAGTGCGCTTTGCACACTCAAGCCCTTATGAGGGCAATAGACTTTAAATATATAACTTTGTCAATGTTATTATGATTTTTCCAGAAGATATACAGATGTGAGTTGGTAATTAACAATCACACCTTCCTGCAGTTGGAGTTAATTCTACTTAACAGATAAAAGTGCAATAACTCCTGATGCTCTGCAGCATCTGCAGGGAGACTGGTCCAGAAAAGCGTTCCATCACACATCATTTACATTCACTGAGACCTAGGCGAATCCTCTGTGTGGATTAGAGGATCTCTGGCGCTCCTAGAATTTAGACGCAAATTTATTCATCTATTAAATTGAATGCAATGGTTACAATGAAAAAGCTGCACAAAGGCTTCTTCTTACCTAGCAACTTCATGTTCTGTGAATCTAAAACAATCCCAGATTAACCGGGAAGGTGTGAGGGTTACGCTAAATATAAATTATTTGTTTATTACCTTAACCTCCCTGGCGGTCTATTTCTTCAGCAATTCTGTGCTGAAAACTATCAATTATTTTTTTTTCCACCCCCTAGCGGCATCCGGAGTGCGACTCGGGGTTACATTCCTATGTTGGAAGCGGTAACCCCGAGCAACACTGCCGCTGGATACATCACCTCTCCCTGCGCTCCCTCGATGTCCCCAGCTGCCTCCACCAGCGACCGCGACCTTCTTCTTCCTGGTTCCTTCCTTGCGAGAAGGAATCCAGGAAGTAAAACGCTGCGATCGCCGGAGGAGACTGCAGAGATCAACGAGGGAGCGCAGGGAGAGGTAATGTATACAGCCCGAGTGTGTCTCGGGGTTACCGCTCTCAGCGGTGAAATTTAACCCCGAGACACACTCGGGAACACCGCCAGGGAGGTTAAAAAAAACACAAAAACACAACAGTAGCATAATACAAACTGAAGACATGAGAGTAGAAAAGAGGGAAAAAATAGGCAGGGTAGAATAATTCAATGAGGATAGGAAGGGAGAAGAAAAGTCAAAATAGTTTGTTTTGCTATAATTTTGTTGATACATACAGATTTATTTATGTTCTTACCCAACAGCTATTGGGTACAAAGGTGGATTATTATGACAGCCATTGCTGCTTTAATGCATCTCATGAAGGACAACCATATTCATAAAATCGACTGTAGTAAGGTTATGTATGGTTTTGGAAGAATTGATATGGAATCCATGAGCTCTCATAGACTCAATATATGCTGCTTAAGAGATAAAGGATTGATTGTAGATCGAACAAGTAATGGCACCATCTACTGGCCAAAATTGATTATTTACAGTAAGAAATACAATGGGTATATGCTCAAATATTTCTTAATTGAATAAAAATGGTTTCTGATCATGTTTTTTTGGAAAATCACTTTGTAGTGAAGGTGTTATCTGAGCCATCGTATTGTATGGTTATCCTCAACCATAATAGTATGAAGAAAAAAAAATCATGACTTATTAAAGCATAATGAAATCTGAGTTCTACAATATTTGTCTACACGTACTAAGCTTTATAATTTAACTTTCTTAACAGTCCTCTGGAAAAGCGGATTACTGCCTCATCTTACTGAACACCTGCTTAGCCGAAGCAGAAAGGAGTGAGGAGCTAGCCTTTCTCAAGCCTTTCCTGGAGAAGTCCTTCATGAAGAGGTCTTTCCGAAACGGCGTTGGAGCGGGATTTAAAAAAAATTCCTTCAGAAGAGCAAAATCATAACAGAGTGCTCTCAGAAGAATCGTTTCGGATTAGGCAAGCACATTTTTTATGAATTTACTTGAATAAAAAGAATAGATGGGGGAAAAAAATTGATGAAAACGAATTCCTTCGATTGTGAAACCATCACACAATATCTTTTGTTTATTATTATCGTTGTGAGTATCAGCAGCCAAAAGCATTATGAAAAACACGGGATTCGTGTTCCGAATGCTTATTTTGCGTCGATTTGAAAACTCAAATTTCTACTAATTGAAATTCAATTTTACGTGTTTGTAGAACTATCATTAAATTAGCATTTAAATAAAATAATCATCAGGCTCAAACATTTACTCATGTGTAACAATTCCATTTTACTCGAACCATAATAGATAAAAGAATCTCATAGGAAAAAATACAGAGGATGGAACATGTAACATTTTATACACAATAGTTGGTCTAATTTCTCAGAAGCAATTTAGCCAGGAAGTAATCTCCAGGGATATATTGATTAATTTTTAGGGGCATCCTGGGAAATTACACTCATTTTAGCAGTGCTGTTCTTGTAGCTACAATCAATTAACTCAGACAAGCCATGGTTTCTACTTAACATGTACAGTTGTTAGACACACAAATATTTGTTTCTGAAACCCACTCATTGCCTGACAGGATTAGCAACAGATTAAACTGCATTAAATGGTTATAAAATGCATATTTCACAAATAAATTAGAGGTTTGTAATATATTCTGTGACACAGTGCCATGTATACCGCTTGATAGCATTGCTAATCTGTGGGATGTTGAATGTTTCTCATATCAACCTAATGAAGAAAAGCCGGCACCTCGTTTATATTCGTATTTTGCTGATGAGATTATGTCAGGTATGTTCTAGTAGATGTCTGTAGCTTCTTTTATGTAGAATTCTGCACATTTTAGAATACAGCCTTATTTTATTGGAAAACTAAATATATCCTGAATACTATTTTGAACGCAATCATCTATTGATAAACACAAAATAAACTCTTGTGAATTAAACCAAGTGAATAATTTTTATATATAATTTATTAGTATTTTTATACAACCTTTACCAATGAAGATTTTTCTTGTTCTTAAATAATCTGCAGGAGGAAACAGCCAGACACAGTATGTGACATTGGGGTAGGTTTACCAACACTAACAGGGTTATTCAAAGAGATTCGAAAAGTCACTGCACGTTCGGTGACTTTTCGTTCTCTTCAATTCGGTTCCTTTTGCCGATCCCATTTCGGTGACCCTGCGGTGTATTCAGCAAACACCACAGGGTCCCCGAATTGCAGGGAAAAGTTGCCGCAAACCCGATGAAAACAAACCGTAAAACCCAGCGAATGCACGCCGAAAACCCTCAAAAACATCTGGATTAACCTGCCGAAAACCACGGAAAAACCCGAGCAGGAGTCGATCACACGCAGCGAAGCCGCCGGAGAAAGCAGAGACCGCAGACAGAGTGAAGTGTATAAATTAGGAAAACAGTTTGCAAACTTTGCATGAATGATTGAAAAGTGAAATGCTGTTTGCAAAGAAACTACTGAGCGAAAATGTCTGAAATTGACATATGAGGTCCAGTGAATGATAATAAAAAGGGCTGTTACAGAAAAAATAACTTAACCACTTCCATGCGGAGGACGCGCTCATCGCGTCCTCCGCATGGCTCCCGCTGTGCGGAGGACGCGCTGAGCGCCTCCTCCCTTTGGGGTCAGCGTTCGGCCGAGTTCCGGCCGATCGCTGGCCCCTCCGGTGCGGGCTGACATCCTAATTCAGGCGCCCCCCCCGCATGTGCGGAGGAGGCGCCTGAAAGGGAGGGGGGGAGGTCCTTCGGACCTCTCTCCCTCCCGATCGGCGGCGTTGCGGGGGTTAACCCAGGCACCATTTGGAAGGGCACAGCCTGCCCTTCCAAATGGTGCCTGGCATTAACCCCTGGGGAGCTGGATCGCGAATTGGCACTGAAAAGCGCCGGTTCGTGATCCTTTCCCGGAGCTGGCCGACATCTTGGATGTCGGCCAAGCCTCCGAGAACTCCCCCTGAGGACTGGCGTCATCGTGCATAGCACGATGACGCCAGTCCTAGAGTTAACCCCTAACTGCCACCAACGGTGGAGATAGGGAGTTCCAATGAACTCCCTATCTCCCGATCCGTGGCAGCTAGGGGTTAACGTTTGGTATTGCTGGATCGGCCAGAGCATGGCTGTTCCAACGATACCAAACACTACAGTGAAAAAAGTTTTTTAAAAAAAATTAAAATTAAAATTAAAAATAAAAATATATTTAAAAACAAAATTATAAAAAAAAACAAACATTTTTTTTTTCTTTTTTTGGTTCGTTAATGCAGCAATATTGTTCCCATTTCAATTATAATGTGAACAATGATGCTGCACTAACGATTTTTGTATGCGGTGCGTTTGTTAAAAATCGTGTAATTTTCCCCAAAAAAAATGTAACGATACCCCATCTCTAATTTTTTTAACAAGCGCACCCCATACAAAATATAACCGCAATTGCTCGCATGTTAAAATGTGAAAAAAAACACTTTACACATTGTAAATTATTGAAAATACATATTTTATTGCATTTTTTGTTATAATATACAGACATGACATAACGTATACATATAATAATGACATATTATGAATCTACCGAGTCTGACGGAAAGAACGATATATAATATGTCTGGGTCATATACTAAAATAAGCCTTCAAAACACGTTAAACATGATGAGCAAAACCGGTAAAAATGACCTCAGCACAGAGGTGTGAAAAGCCTCAGCAGCGAAAGGGTTAAAAACAAATTAAAAAAAAATTGGACTTTTAATTTATTTTTCAGTTGCCTTTCTCAAGCAATTCGGATCTCTTTGAATTACCCTGTAAATCTAGAATAGAGTGGACAGCTCTCTGAGGGACTTCTCAGCTCAAACGATGATATATTCAACGAGAATTACCTCACTGACATCACCGATCTCCCTGAACACTGGTCCAGGGTTGACCAGCTGTGGGTTCGTTTGAAGCATCCCTTGCCTCGCAACCAAGAGGCTAAACACGCAGCTTCCAGCCAATCCAATGGCTCTCAATGTACATTACTGTCCCTTTGCATGGAATGCAGATCAGCGAGAGTTGATATAGAGTCCATTGATATCCATTGGAGAGGAGATAGAGAAGGGACACTCATGTCACTGTGACCATTCAATTTACATCGAGTGGTCACAATGCCTAGAGTGTCCCTTTACTCCAGTGTTTCCCTCCGCCTTGCCAGGTTTGCAGGATATATCTGGAGCACAGCACAGGTGATATGATTTGCTGCTCATTGATTGCAGGATTCAGTCTGCATTTCCCCAAGGTGATCTGCAAAATCTGGCCTGTTAGTGGGTCCTGAGGACAGGTTGGGAAACACTACTTTACTCCATAGTCCCTGCCAACATTGCCACAAAAACCTCTCTTACCAAGTTCAATTCCTTTATTCAGGAACCCCATCTCTTAGCTAGCATGCCCTTATAGTTATTATGTTTCCTTGGTTTTGGTCACTTCTTTTTATTTATGTCTAATACATGTTGAGACCCCTGTACCCCATATAGGTGTAATTCCTGTACTTCATATTCCTCCAATAAAATGGGGAAAGGCAGAATACAATCACTTGACTCATTGAAACCACAAGAAATGCAAAACGACTGCACTACCTCAAGACCTAAATTTGGAAAAACTCTTGAGATAACAGGGATTTAAGAACACAGGCTAGGTTTACAGGATCTCAAGCCGGGTTTCTGAGGTTCTCTTTCAGACAAATTGAACACTCCCCATCTCATACACTCAGTACAGGACTCAAGATGGCAAGATCGATTAAGCTCAAAAACAGCTTTGCAAAAATATTTTTCCAACAGCTTTGTGGTTCTTAATGACAGTATATTTGTCTATGTATTTCTAAACCAACCTGTAGTTCATTTAATTCCAGAGATGCCTGCAGTGTTTGTAATTTGTGCTTACATTACGTGGAAATCAAAAGGGTTAATCACTGAGATGTAACCTTTGCATACAGATGATACAGACAACTCTAGCTACAGATTAAGCAGCTCTCACTAAACAAAGAGAAGTGCGAGATCTAATGAACAACATCACTTTCTCTGGACAGACCTCTCTCTGTCACGGATAGCGGCAATGAATCTTGCCCACCAGTGCCAGTCGTTTTAAGTGTATTTTTCAAAGCTCGAAATACCCTAGTGGACTAGAGGAACTGGCCATGAATGCACTAGCACAATGTAACCGTATTCATTCCGATGATTTCATAGAATAATAGGTTATATTTTAATTGTAGACCAATACATGGACATATCAATATTTCACAAACCACCATTTCTCAACAAAATATCTGATGTCATAACATAACACAAGGTCTCAAGCCTTTTGTTGCATTAGTCTGGTTTTCACAACACTCATTCAAAATTGTCTTCTCCATAACGGATGCTACAGAAGTAAATCCAATGCAAACATTACTTCTACAGTTTGCGAGAATGCAATTTTGTGTGAGTATTGTGCCAAATCAGACCAATGCGACAAGACCTTTGACCTTTAGAATGTGTATAAAAATTTTATTGTACATATCTCTACCAGCATCCTGACTTTCAAGGGTTTTAGACCACATTTGTTTTAATAAAAGTATTTTTTACAAAGCCTACTCTCAAGAAGAACAGAAATATAAACCAAAACCTACATACACAGCAGTCTATAGTGAGGCGATGAATACATAAATATCCTTTGCACAATCACATTCAAGACGTATATCATATGCTTAACCATTAAGAGGGAAGTCACTTAAAATCATTTAAACCAACATGATGACCATTACATGTGATGAATATTAACTCTTTTTTATATATTCCTGGTTTCAAAGTGTTATGAATTAGGGATGAGCCGAACCACTCCCCGAGTTCAGTTCGAGCCGAACCCGAACTTCCCATTTGTTCGGGACCGAACCCAAACCCGAACCCCCATGCAAGTCAATGGGGCTGAAAATTCGTTTTTTAAGAGTGCCCTCCAAGAGGGCATATATGCTACATATTTGTCATGAAAGGTGTATCGGGGTCCGGGTAGTGCCCTGGGGGACAGGAAACAAGGAAAAAAAGTTTTAAAAAAACGTTTTTAAAGGGACAGTGAGTTTTCCATGAAATAAGGGTTAAAACTAAAAACAAAAAATTCCTTCAAATATCGTGCCTAGGAGGTCCCCATAACCTGCCCGTGAAGTGGCGGATTTCTAGGATGTATAGAAACACTTAAAAACAAATAAATGACGTTTCATATGACGGAAAATGCTTTTCCTTTAATCTATCCATAAACAACTGCTTGGGGCGGCAGCCTGTATGAAAAGTCATTTTAGGACGCGCAGAAAAAGTTTAGTGTTTTTTTGGGCTAAATTATTGTGAAACTTATGCAGGCTTTGGATGAAAGTAACAATAGGTGCTTTAAAATTGGGCTTTTAGCGTCGGCAACAGTGCCGTCACACCGTAACCCTTCTGAGGATATGAATCTGATATAGGCGTCAATGGCAGTGCACCCAGATATTGTGCCTTTAGTGCCAGGCATGCAAGTACTATCATACAGTAACCCCTCTGTGGTATTGTGGAAGAGTGCAGAGGTGGACCATGCGGTCCTATATTAAAAAGATATGAATCTGGGAATGGGCGTCAGTGCACCCAGATATTGTGCCTTTAATGCCAGGCCATCAAGTATCATCATACAGTAACCCCTCTGTGGTATTGTGGAAGAGTGCAGGGGTGGACCATGTGGTCCTATATTGAAAAGTTTTTTTTTTTTTAATGGGCGTCAGTGCAGCCAGATATTGTGCCTTTCATGGCAGCAAGTGCCTTCACCGTAACCCTTTTGTGGTATTGTGGAAGAGTTCAGTGCTGGAGGTTTTGTGAATGCAGAAGAGGACATCCCCTATCTATTCCATTACTTCAGCATCAGGGGATTGATTGCTGCTGATCCAGGACTGATTCATTTTTATAAATGTCAGCCGGTCTACAGAGTCGGTGGACAGACACACTCTTTTGTCTGTGACAAAACCTCCAGCGGCACTGAACGTCCTTTCGGAAAGCACGCTAGATGAAGGGCAACCTAGTAGCTGCATAGCATATTGGCTAAGTTCTGGCCAGTGATCCAATCTCAACACCCAGTAAGCCAGTGGATCATCTGCTGGAAAGGTATCCAGGTCTGCCCTTGCCCCTAGGTAGTCCTGCACCATATGGTGAAGACGCTGGCAATGGGTGCCTACATTTGACGTCCCTGGACGTCGAGGACTAAAAAAATTTAAAAATGCATCAGTCAAGCGGCTCTGGCCTTCACCGCTATTCCTCTGATCACCAGCAGCCTCAGAAGCACATGTGTCAGCACTTGGTAATCTAACAGTGCCTGGAAAGGTGTTATACAAGTTTCGCTTTAGAGCGTTCTCAAGTCATCCTGTGCTCCCTCTGTGCGGGCAGGATGAGCTCTGCAACTTTCCCCTTGTATCGTGGATCAAGAAGGGTTGCCACCAGTAATGATCCCTCTCCTTGATAACACGAATCCTGGGGTCCTTTAGCAGGCTTTGCATCATTAGGGAGCCCATGCAGCGTAGGTTGGAGGTGGCATTATCTGCCGAGTCTTCTTGGTCAATGAGGATGACCGTATCGTGCACTTTCTCCTCCCAGCCACGCACAAGCCCTTCTGTTTCTGGGCACACAAAACCCTGCCTTGAGGAATCCCCACCTTCAATGCCCCCACTACTTAAATAGTCCTCCTCCTCCTCATCCTCCTCCTGTCTGATCTGAGTAGGACCCGCTGGAATGCTGTCTGCGGAAAGACTGGGGCCTTGAGAGCTAGGGAAGGCCTCCTCTTCCTCCCGCTGCACTGCCTCTAGAGCCACATCTATAATTCCCCGCAGAGTATGCTCCAGCAGGAACACTAAAGGAATTGTGTCACTGATGCATGCACTGTCCCTGCTCACCATCCTCGTTGCCTCCTCAAATGGTGACAGTACAGTGCATGCATCCTTGATCATCAGCCACTGCGGGGGGGGAAAAACCAAGTTGACCTGAACCTGTCCTTGTGCCATACTCACACAGGTACTCGTTGATGGCCCTCTGCTGCTTGTGCAGACGCTGCAGCATTGCTAATGTCGAATTCCACCTGGTGGGCATGTCACAGATCAGACGGTTTGTGGGAAGGTGGAATTCTCTTTGAATTTCTGCCAGGCGAACGCTTGCTGGGAATGACCGTCTGAAGTGGCTGCAGACTTTTCTGGCCTGGATGAGAAGCTCTGGCAGCCCTGGGTACTTGGTTAGCAAACGCTGTACCACCAGATTTAGGACGTGTGCTAGGCATGGTACATGTGTCAATTTACCCTTGCGTAGGGCGGAGAGAAGGTTGCTGCCATTATCGCAGACGATTATTCCCAGCTCAAGCTGGCGTGGTGTTAACCATCTCTGCACCTGCCCCTGCAGAGCTGACAAAATTTCTGACCCGGTGTGGCTCCTGTCCCCTAAACAAACCAGCTCAAGCACAGTATGGCATCTTTTTGCTTGAGCCATTGCGTAGACCCTGTCAGGCGTGGGTTTAACTGCCACTTTGCCAGAGACAGAGAAGGAGGAGGAGGAAGAGGTGGTGGTGGTGGAGCAGACAGACCTCATACAAGCAGCTTTCTGGAGGCGTGGTGGATGAACAAGCTCCAGCACAGAGCCCTGTCTTGGATCCCTCCCAGCTGCAATCAGAGTTACCCAGTGTGCCGTGAAGGAAATGTAACGACCCTGTCCATGCTTGCTGGACCACGTGTCTAAAGTGACATGCACCTTGCTGCTGACTGCCTTTCCCAATGACTGGATAACATTGTCTTCCACGTGCTGGTATAGTGCTGGAATGGCCTTTGCGTGAAAAGTAATGGCGTTTTGGAACCTGCGACTGTGGTACAGCGCATTCAGCAAATTCACGGAAGGGAGCAGAGTCCACCAGCTGGAAAGGCAGTACCTGCAATGCGAGTAATTTTGCTAAGCTGGCATTTAGACGCTGTGTTTGGGGATGGTTGGGACTATATTTTTTCTTTCGCTGCAGCAGCTGGGGCAACGTAATCTGACTGCGTAAATCTTCAGCTGCTGGGATGATGTCACATTGTGAGGAAGGACCTGCTGGTACATCCATTACTTTAGCATCATCCCTGTCGTTGGAGGTTGTAGGCAATTGCATGGCAGTACATACAGTGTGGATAGAGACAGATGAGGAGGAGGAGGACCTACGCAAAGTTTTGCCCCAACGGGATGTGTGGCACTTGTTCATATGTCGCCTCAAGCACGTGGTACCCAAGTGTCTGTTGTTTATCCCACGCTTCAGCCTCCTCTGACATAGATTACAAATAGCAACGGTGGAGTCTGCTGCACATTTCTTAAAGAACTCCCAGACAGCAGAGTTCCTGCATGTGTTCTTTGAGACAACAGCGCTCTGCACCGGAGCAGCTCTGACATGTGATGCCTTGGACTGGCTAGTGATACGGTTGGTCACAGAGGATGTTGTGCCTCGTGTTTGCTGTGCCTCCTCCTCCTCCTCCTCCCCCTCCTCCTCACTTGATTCCTCAGTTCGATCTGGCACCCAGGTGGAGTCAGTGACCTCATCATCATCAATGTCATCTTCACCCCCTATCTCCTCGTCACTGGAGCCAACTTGGCAGTATGCTGCAGCTGCTGGGGCAACATGAGTGCCAGTTATTTGTGTGTCATCACTGGCACCCCTTTCCTCTAGGTTGATTATACTCCCTTGCTCAACCTCAGAGATTGAATCAGAGCACTGTACTTGCTGCGCATCCTCAAGCAGCATGTCACTCTCATTGTAGTCAAACAATTCAGCTGACTCCTCCGTGTGTGATAGCGAGGCTACGGCAGGAGTAGCTGTGGACATGGAGGCTGCATTAGATGCTTTGACAGCTGAGGTGGACTGTAAAGCACTAGAAGCCTGGCTGGCAAAGGACTCGGAGGATGAGGATGGCCTGGTTAGCCAATCCACCAAGTCCTCTGTATGTTGCTGCTGCTTAAGACGGCCAGCACCAGTTAGAAAGGACAAGCGTGCCCTTGCAGAGGATGCACCACGTCCAGAGACACAGCCTCCCGACACAGGGGCTGCTTGCCCTCTTATCTGTGGCTGGGAGCGTCTGCCTGTCCTTTTTGTTCTTTCAGACATGGTGAGTGATATATAGATTAATATATACAGAACTCTGATTCAACTCTGGTATAAAGATTTAAATAACTCTGTTAGAACTCAGTGAGACACACTGATAGCTGGCAGCCAGTGACAAGAGACAGATCACCTTAATTCCCAAGTGTTTTAAAGAAATTAGTGAGCCCCAAAATACAGCGTGGTACTGTATGTATGACGAGACACAGATCACCTTAATTCACAAGTATTTTAAAGAAATTAGTGAGCCCCAAAAAGATTTGCTGGCACAGTGACAAGACCCAGAAAATCACCTCAATTCACAAATGTTTTAAATAAAGTTGTAAACCCCAAAAAACTTGCTGGCACAGTGACAAGACACACATCACCTAAATTCCCTGATATTTGGTAGAAATGAGACCCAAAAAGACTTGCTGGCACAGTGTGACAAGACCCAGAAAATCACCTCAATACACAAATGTTTTAAATAAAGTTGTAAACCCCCAAACAAATTGCTGGCACAGTGACAAGACACACATCACCTAAATTCCCTGATATTTGGTCGAAATGAGACCCCCCCAGACCCCCCCAGTAGCATGGCAGACCGGCAGTAACAACACACACAACTATCTCCTTTGAAATCTCCTCTGAAATGCGTGCAGAAGCGCTGCGTTGAAACCTTATATAGTGTGCTGCGGGACTTAGCTCTGTGAGCCCATGATTGGGCAAAATTTGCCCAATCAGGACTCTGAGCGGTGATTGGTATAGTGTTCAACCAGTCTTGCACCAGACCTGTGGTCAGGTGCAAGGCTGTAGCCAATTACGAGCTTCAGGCAGTGGGAAAATGCATTGTGGTCCATTGTGGTCGAACATGCGGCGAACACCCGGAAATGTTCGGGGGTTCGCGATCTGCTCGAACAGGCTAAGTTCGGGTCGAACCCCGAACTGTCCGAACTCGAACAGCTCATCCCTATTATGAATAGAAATCACAGATTCAAACATGGCTCAAGCCAAAAAAACAGCAAGACTTGGGCAACCAGCATCTAGAACGTGACCTCACACTGCGCCTTCTACAGCTCTAGAAAATAGTTGGAGAGATAATTACATGTATTATGGAAAATCAGTTGCCACCTCAAGTCAAACAACATACTGTACCTTAAGATGACTGTACATCTCAAATCATCTCCTCTGGTCATTGGGTTTCAATGTTTGTATTGTTCAAGTGTTTCTAAAAGTGACAATCATTGTACACTTTTGCATATAAGAGGATGTCCAGCAAACGTGCCGCTTACCTTACATCACTGCCATATTTAGGTTCCGTTCACATGATAATCTCAGCATTCCAGGGCCAGGATTCTTTCAGCAAGATTCTTCTGACTCCAATGGAAAGTCATATTGGGACACATTGAGGAGGTTAGGCAGAAACTCATGAAATAGTGCGCTCTTCATTGCCCTGTGTGTAACAAAACAAAAAAAACTTGGTGAATAATTCCCAAAGTTCTCTGATGAGTCGAAAGCAGTTGTCAAGACAAAATAATAAATCAACAAATGGTGCTTCCAAATGGAACCACCACTATGAGCGAGAGTACTTATAATCAGGAGATTAGTGATTAAACACTTATATTTCTTAGGACAAACACAATCCTCCAAAAGAGGAGGAAAAATAGCTCCCTTATGTTAAAAATTTACTTTTATTGCAATATTTAGAGCATTGAATTATTCGCATATGAATAAAAAAACGATTTTTAAAAACCAATCATCCAACTAGATGAAAAAATAGGTATGTCAAATATTGTTGTGGTCCACTAAAGCAGTTTGCTGCAAAATAACATGTACTAGCCTTGAGATCTGATATAGTACAGAGAACGTCTTGCTTAGTTTATTTATTTATTTATAAAAGATTTTACCAGGAAGGATACATTGAGATTTCTCTCGTTTTCAAGTATGTCCTGGTTTCAAGAACATTGAAGTGTTACAGTTACAGAAATACAAAGTAATACAATGCAAGATATTAAAAAAAAAACAACACAAATAAACAGATTACCAGAAAAATATGTAGGAAATATAGTCACTAGGTTACATGATTACAGGTGCATTCTGTATTGAGGTATGTTAGTAAGGAGCTCTTGAGTGACTTAAGACTGGGGGAAGATTTGATGGTGTCTGGGAGGTTATTCCATAATTGTGGTGCTCTGTAGGAAAATGAGGACCGAGCCACTGTCTTTTTGTATTGTGGTATAGCAAGTAAGGTGCTGGTCCTGGATCGGAGGTTATAGGATGAGGGAGCTGCTGGGGGAAGCAGTCTATTCAGGTAGGGTGGCAGCTTCCCAGAGATGCTCTTAAACACCAGGCTGGAGAGGTGAAAGGTGCGTTTAGACTCCAGCGATGGCCAGTTTAGCTCTTTTAACATGTCACAATGTTGGGTCATGTAGTTACATTGTAGCGCAAAGCGGCAGAATGAGTAGTTGTTATCAGCAATGGTAATAAATTATCCTCGGATTGTTTTTTAAAAATCGTTTTTTCATTCATGTGTCAAGACAAAATAAGCTTGTCCGGCTAGAATGTCTTAGATCAATTAATTGGATTAGACTGTTCAATGTTAGCTCACTATACACTGTAAGAATTCAAAAGTCTACACAAAAATATTAACCAATCACATGATATTTCAGAAGAACATCTAAACATTAAAAGGTCCAATATAAATCAGCTCAGTTGCTGAATTTAGAGCTTTTTGGCCGCAAATCAGCCATTTTTTTAGTTCAGCAGAATTGAGAACTTAATGGCATTTTGATTCTTGATGAAAATTCACATCAATTATCAACACTTGTACTGTACTCGCTATTGGAGATCTTGACTATAGCGATTCAATTCGAATTTCTTGGTAGCCAAATTCAGTGAAGAGATCAACTGCTTAAAGGGGTTGATAAATGGTTCTTTGGTCGGAGAAACAGAAATATCTAATTGAAACACTCATTTTAACTATTGGTGAAGGCATGGAGACTGGTTTATATGTCCAGCCATTCAGGGCAATCAATAACAGGTCTCACTTTCTGGGTACCACTCTCCAATCAGTGTGTATTATTAACTCTTTGACACCACTGGAAAGCACAAAATCAACAAGTAGCAATGAGGGTTGGCTTGAGGTCAGTATCACACTACACGGTTTTTGAAACAACATGACTTCTACAAATTCTGGGGTTCTTCACGATCTGTGTGTCACATTTAAAACATCACCACCGATCTGTGTGTCACATATAAAACATCACCACCCAAATGGCAAAGGTTGAAATGCAAATGTTGACCTTTAGAGTTCTAGCTTACTATTGTCCATGTTAAAGCCAGAATGTATTGCCTTCAGCACCAGGAAACTATGGCCTTCAGCACAAGGAAACTTCCCTTTATGAGGTTATGGACTGCAACTTGCTGAAATTTCATCTGAGGTTTAAAAAAATCCTAGTGGAGGGCTTAAACGTTTTCCACTTTACTGCAAACAGAACATAATCAATAAGGTCAAGTACTATTCCTAAATAGCCTCCAATCCTTCTCTTAGAAATGTACTGTATATTCAGTTTTAAGTTTTGAGGGCCTGGGACTGGCACCAATAAAGAGGACTTCGTCACCCTATGCGTTACTCAGTATAGCCAAGTATGTTCTGAGTTTTGATGACTGTTGGGGAAATGCATTGCACAATGGTTTATTCTAGGTTATTTTTTCGTTCTGTTGTTGTGTTAGGCTAGGGTCAGACTAACGCATTTTTCGCGTTGTCTGTGAAAAAGTGCGTTCGAACGAATGGACGCATTTTTTCACGGAGTACGCGATAGCGGTCATACGATGCGCCTTTTCGTCCGTGATTTTGTACGGATCATCAATAAAACACTTTTTGTGTCTGGACGTTATGTTGGCCGGACATTAGCAGCGTCTGACATCTCCTAATCACGCACACACGCCTCTAGCGGACGCAGCGCACTCTGTACGTCCGTACTAGAGGTTTGACGTTCTAGAAAAAATGCGTTCGTTTGCCACTTGCGTTGCGCGGACGAACGTTCGTGCGGCCGTACTTCGTGTGTTCCCCGGCATTGGACGTCATTTGCTGCTAGCACGGCCGTGATTTCGTGCGTCTAAACGCACGTTAAAAATGCTTTCGTCTGACCCT
Source organism: Leptobrachium leishanense (assembly GCA_009667805.1). Lineage (NCBI taxonomy): Eukaryota > Metazoa > Chordata > Amphibia > Anura > Megophryidae > Leptobrachium > Leptobrachium leishanense. The sequence continues at coordinate 43,204,705 of CM019068.1, forward strand.
AGCCTAAATGCGTTTCGAACGTGTCTCGACTGCTGTGTCATAGGCTTTTCTTTGCTTCTGCTGCATTACAGAAGGAGTGTTTGTATGAATTTAAATCTGTATGCATTGAATAAATGTCACCATCTTTAATAAATTAAATAAAGCCTCTAATCCTCAAATATACTTTTAAATTTATTAAAAGCAATTAAATTATGGAGAAAAAAAGTACAATGACCAGGCAATCCTTCGCAAAGGATCAACAATGTTTGGGATTGTTTCATTCTGAATAAAGTTCAGATTATTTACCTGGTCCCCTACCTCATTCCTTGCTGGACTTGCCTAGAAGTTGGTTACCCCATGGAATTATTGGAACCCAGTTTTTGGTACGGTATTGCTAAATGCAGATCGAGTGCAGGGTTCTTATGCTTTGAAACTCTGCTTTTAAACCTTGGACAATACAGAGTGAGATAGGCTATCAAGTGTCGGAAGGGTGCTCTTCTATTGTAGACCGTAACAACCTTTTAATGTCTCGACAGGAAAGAAAGTCAAACCTATTCAGTACCAAGGACAGCAGCCCCGCGGAGCTTCGAAGTCCCACGGAACTGCTGTCCTTTGTACTGCATAGGTTTCAGCACCATAGACAGCCCCCGCCAAACACTCTAAAATAAATTAGGAATCTAAAGATTTTAAATTTAAAATTTCACCAATAAAATCCCCAAGAATGCCTAAAAAAATCCTAATAAATATACTTTTTGCTGCGAGTGAAAAGAATAAACGTATGAATATTTAATAATGAAAACGGGGAATATTTTTTTACATTGAAACCTCTGGGTTTCGCCTGTTTAAAGCCGTTGAACAAACCAAAAATCAGGGCATTTCACTGACATTTCAGTGCTGTTCGGCGTTCTCTGAATAGATTAACCATTAATTCTCCATGAATTTCACTGCCACCGAATCGCACCGAACGTCACCATGGCGCTGTCCATGGCCTGTGGTGCTTAATAATAGTAATAATGAATTGATCAATAAAAATGAAATCGTTTTTTTTACCGTTTCGATTCTTTTTCATTCCGTTTCGCACGGAACTGATTCTTATTTTGGAAGCATTTCCAAAATACGAATTGGGAAAATTTAATTCGAATTTTGATTCGTCACGAAATGAAATGCACACCTCTAGTAACCATTGTTGTAGTGTTTGCTTGTGTTTACTCTGTGTCTGGGAGGTGATGTAGATTGTAACAGTTAATTGGATTATTCTAATTTTTGGTTTTGTCTCTCAAGTAACTGCTGAAAGAGAATACAAGAGAAACCCTGGAATCATAGAGTTTCTATTCCTATTCCAAATGGTGTGTGTATGGCGGTTTATGGGGTCACTGCTCTGTGGTGCCAGGGCTATCAGTCATGTAGTCTGGAAGGGGAAAGCTGGTCCTTTCGTGCATCTGGGATGGAATTAGAAAATGAATGGACTAAAACAGGCTGGTTCTGATCCTTGAATTTTGGGCATAATCCCGTTGTGTTCCTGTTACATACCGATTTACCAAAATCACGTTTAATATCAACTCTGTTAAAGAATATATTATTGCTTAGGTTTTTTTTTTTAATAACACGTACAAAAAGCCATCACAAACTCAGTGCGTTTCAATCTCTTCCATCTCTCGACGAGGCTTTGAAATGGTCTAGGCTCACTACCGGCTTTATAAGTATAAACAGCAAATTTCAAGATTGTGTTAAAAGATCTAATCAATAATACACTTTCTCATTATGCCACTAGTCCATTACAAAACATGAATAAATAAAGAACAGGCTTTACCTAGGTCTTCCTGGCCACCGCATTCCAGATTGAAATCTATAATAGGTTTGTCTATTATCTAAATAAAGCTATTAAGGATGACCTGTCAACGTAACTGCACTTCAATTACGATGAAAAAAATATATTTATGAAATCATAACCTTTTATAGCTTGAGTAGATTAAACACGTAAATACAGGTCATCCGGACACAAAGCTAGTTGAAGTGAAAATAATATATCGCCCTACAAGACACTTTGGTTCAAATCTGACTTGATTTATTGTTTAAACCATAATTATTTTTCAATTGTATTAATGAGTACCAATGTCTCTTGGGGATCGTGTGTAACTAAACGGAATGTCTCGGCCACTACTGGTAATCTACAGCCTCATAACATATTTACAGGAAATGGAATCATGAATATTGAATATTCATTTGTTAGAATCTTTCAAAAATCTGTTAAAGTTCTATCCTGAAAGAAAATGTCCTAGATGGCGTTTTTTATTCATTTTACTGGCACTTTATTTTAGAAAGTAATGTTTCTGCTCCTTGGAATCTGCTAATATGAGCACATAAATATTTCAGACGGATGAACGGGACGATGCTTGAAAGGATATTACTGTGATTTTTCTTTAAGCACACTATCTACTTGAAATAAAGCCATAAATGTGGCACCAGTGTTTTCAAACAAACGTAGAGGCCAGTTTGTTTTGATGGTTGTAGTCTTTACAAATTACCTTTAGAATACCAGTTCTATCTCGTTCTTCGAAAAATAAATATTGAAAGTATTTCAAAACTCCCCTCTAGGTATACACTGTACTTCTTGGTATGATTGGGACTGAACAAGCTCCATCATAAAGTGAGAATATTGCTGTACTTAAAAAATACATAGATGCATTATTCTTAACAGTAAGAGAGAGTGTTACAATTATGAATTATTTACAAAGTGGCAGCAGATTCAACCATGCTATTCAATGGGAAAACATGCAATATCTTATTGACACATAAATATGTGGGGAAGATTAATGAAGAGAGGAGGGAGTTGTTCCTGGAAAACAGAGGTATGAGAGAGTTATATATCAGAAGAATACGGTTAGAATATTAGAATGTAAACTAGAGTAAGAGAAAGAAGAATAAATGATAATGTGCAGACAAGTCCTTAGGATCAACAATTACAATAAAGCACACAACCACCGTAATGTAAATTTAATGCTCGCAGGTCCATACATTATCATTTACACTCTTAGTCATAACACACAAGTTAAATTATAATTTTTTGCCGTTACAGTAATAAACGCGCAAGTCTGTACATTGTATTTCACAGTTATATTTTAATCCTGCAAATTCCTGCTTTAATATTCCAGTTATATTAACAACCCGCAAGTCTGTACTGTAATATCTCCTCTGTTATAATACGACATGCATTTGCAGGATTTAAACCCAACGTGACCAGGCGATATTACCATTGTCAGTCCGAAGGTACCCGCTGCCGTTTTTACATTTCTGCGCTGTTTGTGTTTAGGTCTAATTTTCCTCTTCATCGTTTATTGAACCCGTACATATTATATATAATTTTTCCTCGCCATTAAATGGACATTCTAAAAGATACCTGCAGCCGTTCGGAGGGAGAGCCCCCCTTTCACTTTCTTCTCTGCACGCGCCGGGAGGGGGGGCATAAAACTGCCAAGCTGACATCAAGGAAGTCAGTCCAGCATGGGACCCCGACCATAGAGGTGAGTATAGGACGGGAGGGGGTTAAAGGACCATGACGTACATAGTATGTCCTTGGTCCTTAAGGGGAATTTTCCCAAGTTTGTACTATGTAACCCTAAAGGGGTTAATGTAAGACTCACAATTACAAGTTTCACAGTAAAAATTTTCCCAAATTTGTAGTAAGGTATGCGTCTACGGCATTTCAGATTACAACGTACAGGTGTGGGGTTTCATTTTAAAAATAGCGTTAAATCCGGGATTTACAGTAAGACAGTGAAACACTGAAACGGCATCCGCACACACATATTTATACTCTGGCTTTTGGGTCAGATATTTAAAAATTCGTCTATTTTTTAATAATATTGCCTACTTGCATCGAACAGCCAATAGAATTAAATCAAGCCCTTGATGCCTACAGGAAGTTGATCCCACTTTTTCAGTGGCCCTCAAACTTCTTTAATTCATACCTTCCTTATTTCAAGTAGGAATGAGAGTCTCTGCCGTTCTGTTCGGTGTCGAGAAGGGGTGGAAGGCGATGCCATTGAGCTTACAGATAGAGGGTGGGAAATGGCAGCAGAAAAGAAAACTGCTCTATTATTCTGCTAAAAAACTTTTTTAAAAGTCGTTATTTGAGAAATCTTTTCATAGATTTATGGAGAGTCGTGACGCAGTTTGGTAGCAGATAGAATATATTAAGGGTACAATTGAACATTATAATAACATCTCTAGAAGACCTTTATATTGGTCAATAGTTCTCATTCTTCTGCGCACACATTGAATTAATAATTTATTGTTCAATACTCTTACGCATAGTGTAGGGATTGATATAGTGAGGTTTCTAAGATATTAATAGGATGTGTTTACTCTCATACAATTTAAAGAAGAATATTTGTGGCTGCATTTTCCCAATTGCCCCATTACCATTGCATGCCTGTATCTCTCCTCGATAAAGAAATAGCCAAGGCAATCATGCAGATTTTCCAAAAAAGGTGACAGATCCCAATTTGTTTTCTTTGTTATCATTTTCTATCGTCCTAAAACATTCATTTTTTTATTCTCCCAAGTGAGTTTACAAGGGAGAGCACAAACGATCAGTGATAATAAATATGTAGGCATGCATCGTGTCGCTGTAATTTGCTTAGTATTGATTTTCCAAAAAGAATCATTTTAAGTGAAATACAGAACAATGATTTATTTAGTGACATACAGGTCAAATCAAAGGATGAACGGCAACATTATGAAAGCAGTGACATTTTCTAATGACTCCATTATATGTGGGACAGGTTTATCCCCTTTCCAGGGTCGGCTGAAATGGAAAAGCATTCGTTAGCTTTTTTAATATTGTTTAAAGTTGAGAACATGTAAATTTGAAAGTCTGCACACCTCTTACGGATTAAATAAACTCTAAAGATACAGGAGTTTTTTTTAAAATAGAGATAGGATTGGGCTTCGGTGAAGTGAAAATATATGGAAATCAACACTTAACAGCGAGGCTATGAATGTCCACAGACGGCAATATTAAGATTTGACCATAATTACAAATCAACCATTTTCATGCTGTTTAGCTTGAATCATACACTGCCTGGCCAAAAAAAGTCACACGCTCTAATATTCCATTGAGCTGCCTTTTGCCTTGATTACAGCATGCATTTATCGTGCTAGGATTTCGATACGCTCATGCAATGTCACAACATTTATTTCACCCCCAGAGTCGCATTCATTTGTGGCCAAGATCTTGTATTGATGATGGGAGTCGTGTCGCTGTGTAAAGTCTTCTCCAAGTACATTATACCAAGGATTCGCAATGGGGTTAAGGTCTGGACTGTGTGGTGGCCAATCCATGTGTGAAAATGTGGTCTCATGCTCCCTGAACCACTCTTGCACAGTTTGAGCTTGATGAATCCTGGCATTGATATCTTTGAATATGCCCACGCATATTCAGGGAAGAAAGAACCCATGGATGGAAAAAACTGCTCATTAAGTATATTCAGAGAGTCACATGGCCTCATTTTTTACAGCTGAAACATTAACCACTGCAGTAATTACTCAATGGAAGGCTCGCACCTAGGCTTGTGAAAGCATGGAACCATTCCAGGCTATACATAACACTATGTCCTAGATTTCTGCAGCACCCAAGAAAATAAATATAGACATAAAAATTGCATTCAGCATTCTCCTACAGTCCACATGTGGTGTGAGATCTATCACAGCAACCACTGCGTAGTCACAGCTGGGTAGTTCTCAATATTTGTAACCGGAATGCTTATGTTACCCCTCTGGAAGCCAGACATCATGGGTTACTTAAATGAAACATTACTGCTTTATATTATGTTCATAGCATATGAGAACACATCCATCCAAGATTAACGCTTTCCTCTACCACGACAAAACAACCCCAGCATGGTTGTCCCACAGTTAAAGGGACACCATCTGCCCTGTGACCATTCAATGTAAATTGAGGGGTCATAGTGCTTCAAGAATCCTCATCCCTCTACCCAGTCTGGGGGAGCTCTTGGAAGGCTGATTCAGCCCTTGCACAGCTGGAGCCTAGCTCCTCCTAAAAGCAGGTCATCAAGGTCAGCTCAGAGGTTCAAGCACTGGAACCAGGAAGAGGGACCCAACTTGTTTCCCCACAGCCCTCCAAGCCACCGAATTGGCTGGACGATCCCTGTCAAAATGGAATCATAAAATCAGTCTATACAATCAAAAAGGTTAGCTCCTTGGTCTTTGTCGTCCATGAGTTTGAGTTGATTTTCACTGCAAAGCTTCTCCTGTTGCTCTTCGATTTGTAGGTTAGTGAAATGCTGGCATTCGTCCTTGCTGCAACACCAGCAAACCCCAACCCTAGTGAAGGACGCCTTTTATTTTCTAGGATACTCCAATTATCCTACAACATGGTTTCACGTAGGTCGGTCTTGCTCCAAAATCCGAAACAACAACAACAACAGGTATTTTCTGGTTTGGGTATAACTCAAAACCAAAAAGAATATAAATAACAAAAAAGATAAAAAAGTGATCGTTAGTCCAGGTCCGGTTCTACTATTTAAAACCATACCTAATTAAATCATCAGACCTCTTGCCGCGCATGACTACATGACTGAGGCCTACAACTCTTATTAGCCATAGCCAGGACTGGACAAACCAACGTGAGATTCTGTATCGCTAGGATGAGCCAACATTGAGCCTTGTTCCTAGTTGTTGTCACGGCTGAAGCAAAAAGTCCATTACGCTGGACGCCAAAAGTCATTTTCACATTAAACACTACCAATGCAGCTGTCATTCTATCCTGTTAACAATATTCTCTTTATTTTCACTGTAGGTTTCACGCTATACGTCTACTCAAACAATGCATGTTTGGCACGTAGTAATTCAGCACGCTAGAACATGCTCCATCAATTTCTCCTCCAGTTAGATTTTTATCTTTGTAATTACCAACTAAAACTGTATTTTATAATACCGGGGGCTAAAAGAGATGGTGATCATTCAGATTCTTTCAGAAATATTTCATAGAAAGGCATCGCCGTGCGTTCACTGTGCCTTGCAATTTACGCATTAAAACAGCTCATGATGACTTCTACATCCCATTTAATTTACATAATTTTACTTGCTATAAGCTGTATGGTTCCATTTACTTAAATTTTTATCTGTGTACTGAGAAGAATTAGAGGGAATTAACAAATTATACTTCTCTCCCAGTGATTTGCCTTTTTCCCCAGCGTTATAATGCTTATCGCTGAAGAAATGCCATTTGCAGCCTTCTGTCCTGAAAGAGACTATACAAAAAGCCAACGTGGGAATACGTTAACAATCAAACAATAGCTTCTTTTCTTATTCCAGTTAAGGTGTCGAATACCAGTTGTAGAATGAAAAAGATTATGTTAGATGGAGTGCAATTTACCCCTAATCAGCAATAAAAATATACATCTAAAAAAACTAAGCATGTACTTAATAGAGCATTACACACACACACACACACACACACACACACACACACAAACTGTTCAAAAGCAGAGTTTTATTTCTCAAAACAACAGCAAATTGATCAGAAATGCAGTATAAACACCGATAATTTTGTAAATGACTATTGTAACTGGAAACAGCTGACTTAAGTACGTTAACATACAGAGGTCCAACACCAGCACCTTCTGTCCTGTGTACCACTGGCGTGTTGTTCCACCGTGTTCCAAGGCACGAGTTGCAAAGAAAACAAATATCAGACTGGCCAATGAAAAGAAAGATGAAGATGAGGACCATAGGGCAGGCAAATAATGCTGTTGCAGGAGCTCAGCAATCTCAGACGTTGGGCAAAGGAGCACAGACACTGGACAGAGGAAGGTGGGAAAAGTGTTCTGGACATATAAATACAAGTTTGAGGTGCTCAGATCAGAAAGAAAAAACACCATAAGGTCCCATAAGGACCAATGACGCACAGGGTAAGTCCGAAGGAAAAAGTCACTTAAGTACCAAGGACTAGGATGAGCTGTTCGGTTCGATCAGTTCGGAGTTCGACTCGAACAATGGCAGTTCGAAAGTTCGCGAACTTTGAACTTTTTGGCATGTTCGGTTTGAGTTCGAAAAAAAAAAAAACACCCTTCCAAGCCATCGATGGGGCGCACCTGGGGGTCGCGCCTTGGTGGGGGGGTCCTGTCATGCCCCGCTCCACAGCCCACTCCCGGTCCGGACCGCCATGCTGGGAGAGGTGCTCTACTCACCTGAGGTCCCTCGTGGCACGTTGCTCCGGGTTCCTGGTCCGCAGGATGGAGAGAGAGAGCCAGGAGACGCCCCACGCCGCCGGCCGGATCCGAGTACTGAAGAGGAAAGCGCGCATGCGCGAGCACAGACTCTCCTAAGTAATGCAAAGCCTGGTACTCTGGCGCCCTCGGCTGGCCGATTAGGGGTACTGCTTGACATCTGTTCTGGAGATCTTCGTATTCCTCCCATTGACCTACCAAAGACTCAGGTACCTCAACGCCACCTACAAAACCCAGGTGAAAGGTATTCCCATGATCCTTTGAACCCTATTTAAATCTGCCGCCCTTCTCAACACATTAACCAGGTTCTTCTGTAATGCGGGGTTTGAGACCCCTGTGTAGTATGAGTATGGAACCCAATAGCAAGCCGCGGAGTAAGGAATTCAGGAAACCATGTAGAAATAAACAATCTTTAGTGAATCAAGGATAGTAACTGAAGTCCAAGAAAATGATACAGTCGGAATGGTCGGAGTAGGGATTCGTAACACAAAAGTTCCAGAAAAAAAAGAATAACAAGTAATAACGAAGGTGATAGCGTGGTCGATACAGCAATCCGGGTCAAAGGGCAGAAGAAGGTGGCATAGTCGATACAACAATCCGGGTCGAAGAGCTGGAGAAGGTGACGTAGTCGATAAGGTAGTCTGGGTCGAAGGGTTGAAGAAGGCAGCGTAGTTGATGGAACAATCCGGGTCGAAGAGCTGAAGAAGGTGGCGTAGTCGATGGAACAATCCGGGTCGAAGAGCTGGAGAAGGTGGCGTAGTCGGTGGAACAATCCGGGTCGAAGAGCTGGAGAAGGTGGCGTAGTCGATGGAACAATCCGGGTCGAAGAGCTGGAGAAGGTGGCGTAGTCGGTGGAACAATCCGGGTCGAAGAGCTGAAGAAGGTGGCGTAGTCGATGGAACAATCCGGGTCGAAGAGCTGGAGAAGGTGGCGTAGTCGATGGAACAATCCGGGTCGAAGAGCTGGAGAAGGTGACGTAGTCGATGGAACAATCCGGGTCAAAGGTCAAAGAGAGGCAACGTGGTCAGGAATACGAGGAGCACTAGGAAAACTGAAGTGGGAGGCAACAGTAGAACCTGGTTAATGTGTTGAGAAGGGCGGCAGATTTATATAGGGTTCAAAGGATCATGGGAATACCTTTCACCTGGGTTTTGTAGGTGGAGTTGAGGTACCTGAGTCTTTGGTAGGTCAATGGGAGGAATACGAGGATCTCCAGAACAGATGTCAAGCAGTACCCCTAATCGGCCAGCCGAGGGTGCCAGAGTACCAGGCTTTGCATTACTTAGGAGAGTCTGTGCTCACGCTTGCGCGCTTTCCTCTTCAGTACTCGGATCCGGCCGGCGGCGTGGGGCGTCACCTGGCTCTCTCTCTCCATCCTGCGGACCAGGAACCCGGAGCAACGCGCCACGAGGGACCTCAGGTGAGTAGAGCACCTCTCACAGCATGGCGGTCCGGACCGGGAGCGGGCTGTGGAGCGGGGCATGACAGGACCCCCCACCAAGGTGCGACCCCCGGGTGCGCCCCATTGATGGCTTGGAAGGGTAACGAAGGTGAAAAGCACGAACCTTTGCTGGAGCATGAATATTGGCGACAGGTTCCCAGGATCGTTCTTCGGGACCGTACCCCTTCCAGTGAACTAGGTATTCCAGTTTGCCATAACGGAGTCGGGAATCCAGGATCCTCGAGACTTCGTATTCCTCCTCTCCTGACACGGATACGGGAGTGGCCGGGTCGGTGTGTCGTCCAGGAAAAGGATTTTCACGCCAAGATTTTAGGAGGGAGACATGAAAGACAGGGTGGATCCTGTAAGAGGAAGGAAGAATTAAATGAGCAGCCACCGGGTTGACCATCTTGAGAACCCGGAACAGGCCGATGTAGCGAGGACCCAGTTTTTTTGACGGGCAGTCCAGCTGGAGATGGGTGGTGGACAGCAAAACTTGGTCTCTGGTGCATATGTCGGAGCAGCTCTTCTATTACGGTCTGCATACTTCTTTTGGTTGTCTCGGGCCAGTTGTAGTTGATGACGTAATGTCCGTAACTGGAGGCGTAGGGTTCTTACGAGTGTTGAGCGGTATGTCGGGCAGGATATCAGGATGGTATCCATAGTTGGCGTAGAAAGGAGAAAGGTGAGTTGATGAGTGTACCTGGTTATTATAGGCAAATTCGGCAAGCGGCAGAATGTCTAACCAGTCGTCTTGGAGATGTGTGGTGTAACAGCGAAGGTATTGTTCCAGTGTCTGGTTCGTCCGTTCGGTTTGGCCGTTGCTCTGAGGGTGAAAGGCAGAAGAGAGACACCCAGTAATTTTTAGGTTATGACACATCTGTGACCAGAAGCGAGACGTGAATTGGGACCCCCTGTCTGATATGATGGAATGAGGGATGCCATGGAGTCAAAATACTTCTTTGATGAAGAGGGTAGCCGTGTGAGCAGTGGTAGGGAGACCTATTGCCGGTATAAAGTGGGCCATCTTGGTACAGCGGTCCACCACTACAAAGATGGTTGTGTGTTGACGTGAGGGAGGTAGGTCTACGATGAAGTCCATCGAGAGGTCTTTCCATGGATGCAGTGGAAGAGCCAGAGGTTGTAGAAGACCGGCAGGACGAACACGTGGTTGCTTGTTACGTGCACAGACAGGACAGGAAAGGACAAAGGCTGCAATGTCCTTCTTGGTGGATGGCCACCAAAAGTATCATTGTATGGCGTTTATGGTCTTCTTGACACCCCCTTGTCCGGCAGCTGGGATATCGTGTGCATGTTGTAGCACCTGTAGACGGGCCTCAGGAGGCACATATATCTGTTTCTCATGGTACAGGAATCCTTTGATGGGAACGAGCCCCTGGATGTTAGTTGGTGGGTGTAGGCTGTGCTTTCGTATATGTTCCATTAGAGTTCCCTTTGTGGCACAGAAGAAGCCGCCAGGCAGGATAGAGTTGTCTTGGATCGTGGTAGTGAAGGTGCTTGAGTCGTACTGACGGGAAAGGGCATCTGCCTTTCCGTTTCTTGTCCCAGGTCGATACGTGATGAGTAGCGAGAAACGAGCAAAGAAGAGCGCCCACCTGGCCTGTCGAGGTCGGAGTCTTTTGGCGGTGTGGAGATATTCCAGGTTGCAATGGTCAGTGAATACTGTTACCGGATGTTTTGCTCCTTCGAGAAGGTGTCTCCATTCTTCGAGAGCACTTTTGATCGCTAGCAGTTCTTTCTCACCTATGCTGTACTTTCGTTCAGCGGGGTTGAGGCGTCTGGAGTAAAAGGCACCGGGTGCAGAAGTTTCTTGTCTCCGGATTTCTGAGATAATATCGCTCCTAAGGCGATATCGGAGGCGTACGTCTCTAAGTAATATGGAAGATGAATCTCTGGCTGTTTAAGAATCGGTGCTTGGATGAAGCTTTAAGTTTTTCGAAAGCCTGTTGAGCTTCTTTGGTCCATTGAAATCGCACGTCCTTTTTGGTTTATGACGTGATGGGTGCACTAAGGTGGGAGAAGGATCGGATGAAGCGTCGGTAGAAGTTGGCGAACCCCATGAATTGTTGGACCGCCTTTTTGTCTTTGGGTGTTGGCCAATCGAGGATTGCCCTGACTTTGGTCTTGTCCATCTCGACGTGTCCTGGCGACAGGATATATCCCAATTCAATGGATGGTGCTTCGAAGGTGCTTTTTTCGATCTTTCCATATACAGTTGTGTTCAAAATTATTCAACCCCCACTGAAATTGAGTGTTTTGGCCAGTTTGACATTGATTTTGATCATTCAGTCATCTTGCTTACAATTAAATCAAAGAGGCACGTGTAGGTCAGACAAATATAACATAACATTTATAATGAAATAACCACAAATGTCTTTTCTGTGCTCACATCATTATCAGTTTTATTCAACCCTCAAGTGACATTCAATGTTAGTACTTAGCACAACATCCTTTTACAGTTATAACAGCTTTTAAACGTGAAGCATAGCTTGACACAAGTGTCTTGCAGCGATCTACGGGTATCTTCGCCCATTCGTCATGGGCAAAAGCCTCCAGTTCAGTCACATTCTTAGGCTTGCGCACTGCAACTGCTTTCTTTAAGTCCCACCAGAGGTTCTCAATCGGATTTAAGTCAGGTGACTGCGATGGCCACTCCAAAATGTTCCAGCCTTTAATCTGCAACCATGCTCTATTGTACTTGGAGGTATGCTTGGGATCATTGTCCTGTTGAAAGGTCCAACGTCTCCCAAGCCTCAGGTTTGTGACGGACTGCATCACATTGTCATCCAATATCTCCTGGTACTGAAGAGAATTCATGGTACCTTGCACACGCTGAAGCTTCCCTGTACCTGCAGAAGCAAAACAGCCCCAAAGCATGATTGACCCCCCGCCATGCTTCACAGTAGGCAAGGTGTTCTTTTCTTCATAGGCTTTGTTCTTCCTCCTCCAAACATAGTGTTGATCCATGGGCCCAAACAGTTCTAATTTTGTTTCATCAGTCCACAGAACACTATCCCAAAACCTCTGTGGTTTGTCCACATGACTTTTGGCATACTGCAGTCGACTCTTCTTATTCTTTGGAGACAGCAAGGGGGTGCGCCTGGGAGTTATGGCATTGAGGCCTTCATTACGCAGTGTGCGCTGTATTGTCTGAGCTGAAACTTCAGTACCCACATCTGACAAATCTTTTCTCAGTTCCTCAGCAGTCACACGGGGACTTTTTTCCATTCTACGCTTCAGGTAGCGCACAGCAGTCGAAGTCAGCATCTTCTTTCTGCCACGACCAGGTAGCGTTTCAACAGTGCCCTTTGCCTTGAATTTGCGAATGATGCTTCCTATGGTCTCTCTTGGTATGTTTAACATCTTTGCAATCTTCTTATAGCCATTGCCCTTCCTGTGAAGAGTAATCACCTCTTCTCTTGTCTTCCTGGACCATTCTCTTGACTTCACCATGTTTGTAACCACACCAGTAAATGTCTAGAAGGAGCTGAGTATCACAGTCATTTTAAAGCTGCCTAATTGGTGCTTATTATGCTTTATTGCTGCTCCGTGACATCCACAGGTGTTTTCAATACCTGATTGAAAACACTTGAATGAACCTCTGTTCTTCAGAGTGGTAGTCTTTAAGGGGTTGAATAATTGTGTCAATGAAGAATTCACAAAATAAACATTTACTACTGTATTACAAAACCAATTGATGTCATTTTAGTTGCATATGGTTCTTTAAAAAGTCCTTGTAGGATTTCATTCTGAATACAATTACAAATGTACACTAAATTCCCTAAAACCCTTTACAGCATTGGGGGTTGAATAATTTTGAACACAACTGTAGTTTATGTTGACGGAGGCGAGAGAGGACGAGTCGGACATGTTGTTCGTGTTCTTGGAGGGAACGGGAAAATATCAGTAGATCGTCCAAATAAATCACCAGGAAGGTATCCAGGATGTCACGAAAGATGTCATTGAGAAACTGTTGAAAGGCGGCTGGGGCGTTGCACAACCCGAACGGCATGACACGATACTCAAAGTGACTGTATCGAGAACGGAAGGCGGTCTTCCACTCGTCCCCTCGTCTCATTGGCACCAAATTATAAGCCCCTCGGAGATCGATCTTAGTAAAGATACAATCATCCTTTACTTGATCCAACAGCTCGGGGATCAATGGTAGCGGGTAACGGTTATGTATCGTGATTGCGTTCAGTGCTCTGTAGTCAACGCATGGGCGGAGTCCACCATCTTTTTTCCCAACAAAGAAGATGCCAGCCCCGGCAGGTGAAGTGGAATGACGTATGAATCATTTTTGGAGCCAATCCTCAATGTACTCCTTCAAGGATTGGGATTCGGGAACAGACAGGTTGTAAATGCGCCCATGGGGTATGGGTGCTCCCGGAAGGAGGTCGATAGGGCAGTCATATTCTCTGTGTGGGGGTAACGAGTCAGCCCCTTTTTTCTCAAACACATCTTGGAAGTCAGAATACTTAGCCGGTAGTTCAGAAGATGGGTAGGTGGAAAAGCCGATCTTTTTGGTGGTAGACCCGTTCATACAGGAGTGTCGACAGTGATGAGAGAGAAAAGAGACGGTATTTGAGGACCAGTTGATGGAAGGGTTGTGGGTACGAAGCCAAGGAAGCCCTAGAACCAAAGGGAACAAGGGTGAAGGTACAATGTCCCATTGGAGGTGCTCATGGTGCTTGGTTCCGATGAGCAGCAACAGAGGAGTGGTTTCATGGGTGATGGGGCCGGTACGTAGAGTGCTTCCGTCAACCATTTGTAACGGCGTGGGGGTCGTCTTCGGTCGCGTAGGAACTGCTAAGGAGGTAGCGAGGGAAAGATCGAAGAAGTTGTTACTGGCTCCGGAGTCTATGATGGCGGAAACGTTAACACTTCTATCTCCCCACTGCAGGATGAAAGGAATGGTCAGATGAGCGGAGGTAGAACCAAATACACATTGTAGAGAAATGGAAAAGGGATGGCTCTTACCTCCGTCGGAAGGAAGCGGTGGTCGTATAGGGCTGCCACGTAGGAGATGACCTGGTTGACCGCAGTACAGGCAGAGGTTTTGGGTGCGTCGTCTGCTTCGTTCAGCAGAGGACAGGGGACCTCGTGCTAAACCAACCTCCATGGGTTCGGGGAGTGAAGGAGTGGAGTTGGGAGGTCTGACAGGGGTCGTAGAGGAGGTTTCAGACCATCGAACAGGTAGGGAAGGAGTGGTAGCCATTCTCTCCTGACGCCGTTCCCTGAAACATTGGTCCAGGACCAGGGATTGTAGGATCATGGCGTCCAATGTTGTGGGTACCCCTATTCGGGCCAGTTCATCCTTTAGTTGGTCAGAGAGACCGTGACGGAAATGATCTCTAAGACCTACGTCGTTCAGGCCTGTATCTGCAGCCACAGCTCGAAACTCGGAGATATAGTCCTCCACTGGTCGTCGTCCTTGTCGTAGATGCCGAATGGTAGATAATGCAGTTGATGAACGCAGAGGGTCATCATAAATGGGATTCATGGCTTGGACAAAGGAATTCCAGGAAGTTAGAAGAGGACTCCCTTCACGTAGGAGTTGAAAGGCCCAGTCCTGTGGAGCTCCGGACAGCAAAGAAATGGCTGAACGTACCTTCACGGAGTCGGATCCATAAGTACTTGGACAAAGAGAGAACATAAGTTCACAGGCGGTAATAAAGGTGCGGTACCTTGTGCGATCACGGGAAAACCGCTCAGGTGCGTTGGCTCTGGGTTCTGGGGTGAGAAATTCAGCTTGCTGGATGGTGGAACCAGAAGGTGAAGGAGGCAATGCAGTAGCCTCGGCACGACTTCTCTCTCGGTGGAGCAGGGTCTCTTGGCTGGTCTGTAGGGTCTGTAACATCTTGGCTAGGGCGGCCATCTGTTCGGTGAGAATGGCAAGAACTTGAGCTGTGCTTGCGGGTTCCATGTTGGAACCAGGTTCTTCTGTAATGCGGGGTTTGAGACCCCCGTGTAGTATGAGTATGGAACCCAATAGCAAGCCGCGGAGTAAGGAATTCAGGAAACCATGTAGAAATAAACAATCTTTAGTGAATCAAGGATAGTAACTGAAGTCCAAGAAAATGATACAGTCGGAATGGTCGGAGTAGGGATTCGTAACACAAAAGTTCCAGAAAAAAAAGAATAACAAGTAATAACGAAGGTGATAGCATGGTCGATACAGCAATCTGGGTCAAAGGGCAGAAGAAGGTGGCATAGTCGATACAACAATCCGAGTCGAAGAGCTGGAGAAGGTGACGTAGTCGATAAGGTAGTCCGGGTCGAAGGGTTGAAGAAGGCGGTGTAGTCGATGGAACAATCCAGGTCGAAGAGCTGGAGAAGGTGGCGTAGTCGGTGGAACAATCCGGGTCGAAGAGCTGAAGAAGGTGGCGTAGTCAATGGAACAATCCGGGTCGAAGAGCTGGAGAAGGTGGCGTAGTCGTTGGAACAATCCGGGTCGAAGAGCTGGAGAAGGTGATGTAGTCGATGGAACAATCCGGGTCAAAGAGAGGCAACGTGGTCAGGAATACGAGGAGCACTAGGAAAACTGAAGTGGAAGGCAACAGTAGAACCTGGTTAATGTGTTGAGAAGGGCGGCAGATTTAAATAGGGTTCAAAGGATCATGGGAATACCTTTCACCTGGGTTTTGTAGGTGGAGTTGAGGTACCTGAGTCTTTGGTAGGTCAATGGGAGGAATACGAGGATCTCCAGAACAGATGTCACGCAGTACCCCTAATCGGCCAGCCGATGGCGCCAGAGTACCAGGCTTTGCATTACTTAGGAGAGTCTGTGCTCACGCATGCGCGCTTTCCTCTTCAGTACTCGGATCCGGCCAGCGGCGTGAGGCGTCTCCTGGCTCTCTCTCCATCCTGCGGACAAGGAACCCGGAGCAACGCGCCACGAGGGACCTCAGGTGAGTAGAGCACCTCTCCCAGCATGGCGGTCCGGACCGGGAGCGGGCCGTGGAGCGGGGCATGACAAAAGCATACAAGCTGAGTCCCTAGAGTCTCTGACTATCCATTGTCATACTGTATATACCTTGTTTTATACATATAATACATTCCCTCATCTAACAGGATAGTAGCCAGTCCCTGTGCATTTTAACCCCTTAAGGGTGGCTAGGTGTCGTGTGTGGGTCTCTGATGGCGATGTTTCTATACATCCGCCACTTCACGGGCAGGTTATAGGGACCTCCTAGGCACGATATTTGAAGGAATTTTTCACCCTTATTTTATGGAAAACTCACTGTTCCTTTAAAAACGTATTTTTTTTAAACGTTTTGTCCTTGTTTCCTGTCCCCCAGGACACTACCCGGACCCCCATACACCTTTTATGGCAAATATCTTGCATATATGCCCTCTTGGAGGGCACTCTAAAAATCGAACTTTTGAGTCCCATTGACTTCGGTTCGGGTTCGAACTTGAACTTTTGAAATTGTTTGAGTTCAAATGCGTACCGAACACGGGAGTGTTTGGCTCATCCCCACCAAGGACATATCCTGTACGTCATATCCTTTAAACCCCCCTCCCTATACTTACCTCTCTGGCCAGGGTCCCGCGGTGGTCTGACTTCCTTAAAGTCAAACCTCCGATTTTAAATCGGAGAACCCGGCTGTCAAACTGACATCATCGCCGGGCACAATTATGTCAGTTTCAGGCCCGCCCGCACAGCCGGGAGAGTGACTGAAATGGAGGGGGGTGTCCTTTGGACCCCTCTCACTCCCAAAATCAGGAGGAGATATAAGATAGGCAGCGCTGGAAAAGCCACAGTTAACCCGAGGTACCAGTCCGCAATATGGCGCCATATCACGGACCTCTCCTGGGAGGTGGCTGACATCTTGGATGTCAGCCATGCCTCTGGGGGCTCTCCCCGCCAACTGACATCAACGCGCATGTCGCGATGATGTCAGTTGGAGAATTAACCCCTAGCTACCTAGGGGTTTCCCTATGGTAGAGATAGGGGGGTCATTTGACATCCTGTATCTCCAGATCAGTGGCAGCTAGACTGTCATGTTTTGAATCATTGGAAAGGCCAGAGCATGACATTTCCAATGATATGAAACATGACCATGTTTCTAATAACAAATAAAAAAACATTAATATATAAATAATATTAATGCAGCACTATTGTTCACAGTTCATTTATAATGTTAACAATGATGCTGCACTAACGTTATTTTTCGGTTTTAGCTAAAAATCATGTAATTTCTCTGAATAATAAAGTAACGGGTTCCCAGTTCTAATTCTTTTAACAAGCGCAACCCATAGTATATATAAACACAAAGGCTCAGATGATAAAATGTGAAAAAATATATATTTTATACGCTGTAGATGATTGGAAATTCTCATTTTTTGTTATAGTATTCTGGCAGGGCATAACATATACATATAATAATGATATATCATGAATCTGCCGAAAAAAAGAAGATATATCATTTGTCTGGGTCATATAATAAAATGTGACTTCAAATCGCGTTTAAACATGATGAGCAAAAATGGTATAAATAAGCTCAGCACACAGGGGTGAAATGGCTCAGCAGTGAAGGGGTTAAAGGAGACCATCATTCCACTTAAACCTCATACTTTCTAATCCTGCTGATGATTATATTTCCCGATCAAACTCATTTCATGTATGTTGTCATGGAATGTTAGGAAATTCGTGAGTGCTCAGAAGCATTTGAAAGGCAGTATATATGTAACAATTATATACACACACGTATATAAATATATATAGAAGAAGGGGCTTGCACCAGAAAATAATTCTTTACATGAGAGTGCTGCTCAAACCAGTTAATGCAACACACTCCACTCAAAATCTATATTAACCCCTTCCCATAGGGCAAGTTGTGCCCAGTGGGAGGGTGTTAATGCCAAGGGAACGTACTAGTACGCTCGTCTCTCCAGCTGCTGCAGGAGGTCTCGCCTATGCAGCTGGCACGCTTAATTGGCTGAAGGGGGATGGCCTGAATTTATGCCGATTGCCCACTGGTGGGCGGGCCTGTTGCGTCTCATATACGCCAGCGTGGCGTTGAGTCCAATCCGCCCCGGGGACGGCATAGTATGCCCCACAGCGTAAATGGGTTAAAGTATAGTAGTAACGTTTTTAAAAACATCTGACAGGCAAACAATAAGGATTTGGATGCAATATTTTGAAATAAAAAAGTGGAGTGTGTTGCATTTGATATATATAGATTTTATACAAACACACAAATTAAAAGCGCTCCACAGTTTGATGATCACCACAAGCTAATCCAAATTTCAGTCCAATATGCTCTTCTGTGAGGTTGAAGTCCATAATAGGATTGAAATATAGATAAATTTAGTAATTCTTCATGAAATAAAGTGCCAAGTAATTGTTCAAAAACCTCAGTGCTTTTTATTTTTATCCATATTGTCTTCAGTCGATTTGCACCACGTTGCCTTGCAATCGGAGTCCGTCGACTGCATAACAATAACGCCACATATGAAATTTCTACACTAGAAGGAAAATTGCTTCGGCTCAAGAAGGGCCGGTAATTTAAGGTTTCGTCATAGAAATGTGATAATGTGTTTTAGATGAATGCATTCTTTAGGTTTATATGCTGGACAGACCACTGTGATAAAACCCTCTCCATCGTACAAGTGGAATATATTACACAGCGCAAGTCTCGCACACTAAACGGCTTTGTGTAATTACTGTCTACAATCAGGTAATAAAACCAGATGCAGCAAAGGAAAGAAACACTCTGTGCGATTTTGAGACTTCCGATCTAGAATACGCGCATACGCATAGGTGGAATTTCCACCAGGGAAAATAAAAAGGTGGATGATGATTTTTTTATGGTCTTGTACCCAATTTTTTATAGCGACACATTCCATTTAGTGTGTTATTCAGTAAGTGCTGGTATTTGCACAAAACTGAAAAACTGCCATTGTTGTAAGGGAGGAAAACGTTGGCATTTCAAAAAGGGGAAAACAAAAAACGATCAACAGATCTTTATCCATTTTACCTATTTACATAGGTTGAAAAAAGAGGTGTGTCCATCGGGTTCAGCCTTTCACACATTATCTACGGCTGTTGATCCAAAAAGACGGCAACAAAAAAAAAGAAAAACAGTCTGAAGCGCTCGCCAATATGCAACAAACTGGGAAAAAATTCCTTCTTGACCCCAGATTGGCAAAAATTCTATTTTCTATTGTGATACAAATATATTCTTTTTGGACGTCTTTCTGCTCAGCTTCATTGAATACTATTAGGCGATACAATGTTACTCTATACGGATACTTGACCCCAGAATGGCAGTCAGATTTCTCCTTGGATCAAACAGCTTTTACCTACATATTAAATATTATAACCCCTATTAGGTTTTAGCAGAAAATCATCCAGTCGATATTTTAAAAAGTCTGTACAGACTCTAACCCAACCACCTTGACAGGCAGAAAATTCCACAGCTTTATTGTTCTCACTGTAAAATAACCCTTCCAATGCTTTAGGCTGAATTTCCTTTGGTCCAGTCTAAATGTGTGACCTCGTGTCCTGTGTATAGTCCTGTTAATGAATAGGTTTCCAGGCAATGGTTTATAATGGCCCCGTATATATTTATATAAAGTTATCAGATCTCCTCTAAGGCGCCGTTTCTCTAAGCTATACAGGTTTAAACTTGTTAGCCTTTCCTCATAACTTAAACCTTCCATTCCCCTTATTAATTTAGTCACCCATCTCTGCACTTTTTCTAGCACCATAATATCCTTTCTTAAAACAGGTACCCAAAATTGCTCGGCATGTTCAAGGTGCATTTTACCATTGGTTTATGAAGAGGCAAAATTATGTTTTCATCCCGAGAGTGAATTCCCCTTTTAATGCATGCCAATACCTTGCTGGCCTTGGCGATTGCTGTTTGATATGGAGCATTGTAAGTTTGAAGTCTATGTTTATTGCCAAATCCTGAGGCACATTGAGCGCGTAGCGGCGCAGAGCTTAGCGTAGCAAAGAGAAGCAAACATTTTGCAGGCTTGACTTCACGCCGCTCCGCCTCACAGCCACTCTACACTACATTACGTTTGCTTCTCTCGGCACTGGACAGGAATCCACTAACTAAATTAAAACGTACACACCAAAACCTTTTTATTTTCACAAAGTGCATGTCATATAGGCAAAAAAGTTTCTATTGAATAAAATGCATCTAAATTACTGCCAATTTAATAGGAATAGTATAAAAAAATTAGAAAAAAGTAACCCTAATCATATATATTATAGGGACACAGGGAACGCTATGTATAGAGTAGGAATGCATTGATACCACAGACATATACATACATACTGTATATATATTTACACACGCATACATATATGTGATATATATATCACACATACATATACACACATATATACACACACACACACACATATATATATACACACACATACATATATTTATTATTCCACACAGACCTCAGACCAGACCATATATACATAGACACACATTGTGGTGGGTGTCATGTGGACAGCGACACACATTGGGGGGGGGGTGTCAGGTTTACAGCCTCAACTAAATGCTCTCCCCCCCATCCCTCCAGAAGAAATGTTGAACTTGACAGAGCAGTGAGTGAAAAAAAGGGGACACTTCTCACATCCTGACCAGTGTGTAATTATATATATATATACACTGGTCACGATGTGAAAAGTGTCCCCTTTTTTTCACTCACTGCTCTGTCAATTTTCTTCAGGAGGGATGGGGGGAGCATTTAGTTGAGGCTGTCCACATGCCACCCTCCCCAATGTGTGTGTGTGTGTGTGTAATATAAAATATATCTATATCTTACCTGCCCTTACCTTCCCCATTAGTTTTGCTAAGGGTACAAAAATTCCCCCACTGCCTGAGACCCCGCGCAGCCCACATGCCACCCCGCCACCCCGCCACCCCTCTACCTGGCTGTATATATGTATGATTTATGATTAGATACATTCAGCCAGGTAGAGGGGGTGTTATGTGGGCTGCGCGGGGTCTCAGGCAGTGGGTTTTTTTTGTACCCTTAAACTTATTGGAAGGTAAGGGCAGGTGAGATATTTAGATTATGGAGGGAGGGGGGGGTCTCGGCGTCACCTGGCCCAGGTCCGGCTGCAGGGAGGCTCTGCTCTCCCCGTGCTGCTGAACCGAGGCGAAGAACAGACGGAGGGATGTCTGTTGATCAGCGCCATTGGGAGGGATTTACAGTACACAGCACAGGAGCCATGTGCTGCAGATCCAGCCCCACCCCTCAGCGCGGCGCTCCGCCGAGGGGAATGTTGGATTTTTCCAACTTCCTTCGCTCAGCGCCGCATAGTGACGCAGCCTGAGCGAGGGAGGTGGAAAAGTCTGGAAACACTGAGCGCGTCTCGACGCGCGTCACTTCGCGCTTAGTGTGCCTCAGGCTTAAGAGTATAAATTGCTTGTGTGTTCGTCACTCGAAAATCCCTATGCAGCGAAGTAACATCCTGCTCACATTGTATTACTTTTCCTAGTTTTGTGTCATCTGCAAACACTGACACATGACTTTTAATGCCTATTTCAAGGTCATTTATAAATAAATTGAATAGAATTAGTCTTCTAACAGGGACACCACTTACAATTGGTGTCCATCTTGAAAATGTACCATTTATGACCATTCTCTATACACTAACTTTTAGCCAGTTTTCTATCCAAGAACAAGAATTTTTATCTAGACCATTTTTTCTTAATTTAAATAGTAACCTCTATTGTAGAATTGTGTCGAAAGTAAATCACATCCACTGCAACCCTCTGATCTATACTTCTTCATAGAATGCAATTAGGTTAGTCTGACATGATTTGTGATTCATAAAACCATGCAGATTTTTGCCATTTACATAATACCTCCCAATGAATTCCTGAAGATTATCCCTTAGTAACCCCTCAAATACTTTCCCAACCACAGATGTTAAGCTCACAGATCTATAATTCCCAGGTAAACATTTTGAACCGTTCTTGAATATGGGGACCACGTCACCTTTTCTCCAATCCTCTGGTACAATTCCTGAACGAAAAGAATCTTGAAAGATTAAAACCAGAGGTTTACATGTTTCAACACATAGCTCCCTCAATACTCGTGGGTAAATTTCATCCGGCTGTGTTCATTTCACTTTGTGAACTTGCTGCAACACCGTTTCTTGAATCAACCAATCACATTTTATTAGTACATTTTTATCAATGATTTGTAGGTCTCCTGTTATAGGATGCTCTTTGATAAGCATTCAAAATTTCTTCCTTATCTTTATCTTCAGTTACAAACACCCCTGACTTGGATTTCATTGAACCAACATGTTCACTCTTGTTTTTTTTATAATTTATGTACTTAAAAAATCTTTTAGGGTTGGTCTTGCTCTCTTTGGCTCTTTTTCCTTTTCTAGTTAAGCCCATCGAATCGCTTTTTACATGCTCTATTGGCTGCCTTATATGCTTTATAGGATGCCTCAGATTTTAAAGCTTTGAATGCCTTTTTATTTTCATTTCCTTGGTTACCTTCCTACTGAGCCACATTGGTTTCAGTCAGTTTCTTTTATATTTATTACCCAGTGGAATATATTGGGACATGTACTTTTCTAGTGTTAGTTTGAAGATATTTCACTTTTCCTCTGTGTTTTTCCCATTAAAGAGTTTCTGCCAGTCAATGAGATTGAAAGCTTCCCTTATTTTAATGAAGTTGGCCTTTTTTAAATTATGTTTTAGCATGCCCCCTATGAATGTGCTTTTTTGAGTTTATTTAAAAAAGACACCATATTGTGATCACTGTTTCCCAAATGCTCCCTTACTTGAATATTTGAGAAAAGATACACATTATTTGTTATAACCAGATCCAGACAGGTATCCTTTTTAGTTAGTGCTTCTACCAGTTTTGTCATGAAGGTATCATTTAACAGGTTCAGAAACCGGATTCCCAATCGCTGAATTACGATTTTCTCTAGATCTCTTCTTGGATTGCCGTAGGCATGTTGACGATTACTCAGAGTATCCTTTTGTTTGAGAACATTGCTCTGCCACTAAGAACCTTGGGCATACCAGTGATTTAGGTGTGTTCCCTGTCCTATTTGGAGCACCTCTGTAATGATCACACACCGAGGAACAATTCCCAGAGGAACCCATTTGTACAGTATAAGTTTGACTCTCTGAAGGGGTTATTCACTAACCTCTGAATTGGTCGCAAATTGCAAGGAACAGAGAATTTCATCATTCGGTGCAATTTTGGGGTAATTTGTCTTTTCACTGAGCTGTCAATTTACCAAATACTGGTGAATATTCAGCGGCACCGAAATTTTTCCATAGAAGACTAGTGTGTCTTCTATTCACAAAACACAGAATTGCACCGAAATTCCAGTGTAATGCCCCGATTTTCAGGGTTTCAATTCAACAGGTTTAAACAGGTGAAAGACATAGGTATCAATATAAAAAAAGGTTTTCCTGTTATTTTGTAACAGACTTTTTTATTATTTTCTAAACCACATTTTGCTATAATTTAGACACATTATGATGGATTTAAACTTCTATTAGGATATTAAGAAAATGGGAAACTTCCCTTTTTGTTTTCACTTTCATTCAATTTGGCAGTTATCATCGATGTCCGCTTACTTTCGGCGACTCCAATTTCAGCAAAATATAGTGACCCTTCACTAAATAGTGAATTCAATGTATTTTCTGCAAAATGGAATCACTGAAGTGTGACGAACCACAAAGCACTGGAATAATTATATATATATATTAGTGTCTAATGGTTATGGTGAAGGACTAAAAGTGAGATAAAAAGCCTCCACACTATAATAAGTGTGTTTATTATTGCAGAAGCCACCTGCACATCACAGCAATTTGATGAATTGCATCCCAGAGCTCCTGTGCCTCATTCCCCATATGCAGCAAGGAACTCTGGGTAGGATATGCAAATGACCTCTGTCTCCCCTTTATGCATCTTGGATCTGTTATTACACAGAACCCTAAAATCAATGCTATGCCACACTGTGGCTTTGTAGCGGAGATAAGGTTTATGCAACTGGTCAAAGCCACTCCTAGGACAGCGCTGTTTCGGGTTTGTTGAACCCTCATCAGCTAGGAGGTAGGCATGACCAGTTGCAGTGGATGCTTGGACCGTAGGGTAAATTAGTGTCTACGATGGTTATGGTGAAGGACTAAAAGTGAGATAAAAAGCCTCCACACTATAATAAGTGTGTCAGGGTTATTCAGAGAGCGTGAAAAGCAGGTGAATGACTGGAGAATTATTGGAGAATGAAAAATTCTAGGTCAAAATAGCCGATTTGGAAAGTGAGATGAAAGGGAGAATTTTTCTGGTTTGGCTATTGTGACCTAGAATTTTTCATTCTCCAATAATTCTCCAGTCATTCTCCTGCTTTTCACGCTCTCTGAATAACCCTGTGTGTGTGTGTGTGTGTGTGTATATATATTTATATTCACACACACACTCTACATATATAAAGATCTATGGTAAATTTGCATGTGTATAGATTGTAAATCAGATAATTAGCCATCAACACAAAAGACTGCTGCACTCTCAATCGAATTATGCAGATGTACATTTTAAACACTTTAAAAATTTATATTCAATTAGCATTTAACATCCCCAAGTCAGTTACAATACACAAAGAGTACATTCACGGAGAGAGAGAAAATAGAATTTAAGTAAATTTTTCTGGAATTATACGACCTGTTGACAAAACAAAAATAAAGTCTCAGAAATGAGTGGAGAGATTACAAATTTTAACAGGCTTTCTTCCCCTATCTCTAGAGGTGTATCTGCAAAGTAGCTTTCGCTCTCCTCTACATGGCACATAAATGGTAGATATTCAGACTTTGCTTTTTCCTTCTAAATGACAAGAGCGCCACCAACAGGATCTCCATTCTATATCAGCAGCCAGCATGTTGCATGTCGCGATTTTATGTATTAGGAAGGAAATACGCAATCCGAAACGTATATGGATCACTGATGCAACTGATCCCTCTGCTCATCTACTCACTCATGATTGAAGCTGCTTCTATGGCCCCACCATTCCCAAACCACTGGCACTAATGATCCTGCCATCTAGTAAAATTCCTTTTCTTCCTCAACCCCAATGCCGCAAGATTGTAAGCTCCTATGAGCAAGGCCCTCTACACCTCTTGTTTCCATCATATGCCCGTTTATCTCATTCCCTTTGGTTATTGTAAAGTGCTGTGGAAACTGTTGGCGCTATATAAAATAATAATAATAATAAGCGGATGCAAAATAAATGAATACATCCAGTCATTAAAACGTCTGAGCATCAGCCTTAAGGACATGCCCACTTAGGGCCCGACCACCACCTGCAGTGCTAGCGTGAGCGTTACGCTGCGTCCGAATCACTTCCGTTTCGTTAACGGGTTAAAAAATCCATTAGCCAATCGTAATTAGCGATTCATTGTGCGAGTTTATTGTACTTTGGGCCCCCTATACTTAACATGGGGAGCGCAAAGTGCAAGCAGAGATTAACAGACGTTAGTAACTAGCGTTAGGACCAAGTGATCCTAAGAGCTGGCGCTAACCGAAAAAGTTAACACCAGCTCAGATCGCTGATTCCGCTGCTGCAGAATCCGTTACCTGCAGCTCAAACCCTCCCCCCCCAAAAAAAAAACTAAAAAAAAAACAGATACTCACCTCTTATCCCGCGGTGAGAACGGCGGCCCGATCCTCTGCTTCTGGCCGTCGGGAGCAGAGGGAGACTGGGGGAAGAAAGTCCCCAGTCTCCCTACGCGATCACTTCGCCAACCAGTAGGATCTTGCGAGAGGCGGGATCTTGCTGGTCATGTGATCCAGCAGGAGAAGCTTGCATGGAGCAGAGGCTTGGGACAGCATGTTAGCACTGCCCCCAGCATCTGCAAGCCTAGCAGACGCTACGGGGCAGGCTGTTGTACTCCGGGTCTGCCATGTGATCTGCTGGTGAAACCGGGACGCAAAGGGGAAATTAGCGATCGCAAATTTTTTGCCTTAGCGTCCCGGTTTTAGCGAGAGGCACACGATAGTTCCCTTAATGTGCGTGTGAAATCCGTTTTTTGGCAGAATGCATGCCAACTGCTGCAGTTATCCAGAGAGAGTGCAACTCTTGTTGAGACACTACTCCACCTTACTAATCCTTCTTAATGTTAAAGCATTAATATACTGTATTTACCCCTTTTACTGTACTACGAAAACTGTTCTAGGAGAACCCATTCCGTACATCAGTGGTTCCCAACCCTGGCCGTCATGTCCCCCAAACAGGCCAGGTTTGCCAGATAATAGCAAAAAAAATTAAAAATAATAATAAATAGGGTAAAACCCGTTATAAACACGTATCAATAGTATCCCGAGTGTCCACTCACAGCAGTCGTTCCCAACCCTGGTAGTCAAGTCCTCCAAACAGGCCAGGTTTGCCAGATATGTGAAGCACAGCACAGGTGATACGATTTGCTGCTCAGTGATTGCAGGATTCAGCCTGCACTTCCCTAAGGGATTCCTTAAAACCTGGCCTGTTAGAGGTATTTGAGGACCAGGGTTAGGAACCACTGCTGAACATTCTCTGACCTCTGGCATTCAAGGTCACCTTAATCAGGCTTAAAATGTAGGATTCAGAAAGATCCGTAACTTCCTAAAACAAAAAAATGGTATGTGCATTATAACGAAATTTATAATGTAAGTTATTGTTTTTCATATTCCCTTCAACAGTCCTCTTTTTCAGGGTTTACTGTTCTGTACCCTTTAACCTGTGCCTGGCAGAAGGGTCTTAACGCCGGTGGGGCATCATAGCCAACGGTTCTCCGTCCCCTCCTGAGGCCCACGACTCAGTGGCTGCAGGGGGACAGCTTTAGTTCAGCCATCCTGAAAGGTTGGTCATAAAAGCCAGCGGGGCGTGCCATGCCTTCCCGTGGCGAGGACGGCATAGCATGCCTGGCTGCGTGAAAGGATTAAGAGGATAATCGCCAACCATCTATGTTCATTGCGGTTGCAAGCAACATAAAGATCACCGTTGTTGCAGTTATAGTGAATGAACATCAGCTTTCTAGAGATGGAAAATTCAACATCGGCAGGCGAAGTTGATGCAAAAAATGGCAAACAATGCTGAAGAATGATACGATGATTAGACTTCCGTAAAATAGTGAGCTATGACTATTTTGTTTTCCTTGAGGTTTCACCATTGTTTGCAACACCGGTGACTGTAGTTCAACAAGGGAAAGTGCTGTTTTTCATTGACCATAGAAACAAAACTATAAACGATGGTAACAATGCTAGAGAACCTCCACTGAAACAAAAGTGGAAAGTTCAGAGAAATCTACACAAAAGTCCTGCACTAGACAACTTTGGCACAAGCTGCATCGGTGAGACCGTGACGTATTTCAAACTACACAAGCCAGTAAAAAGCCCAACAAAGAGCAAACATGGATACGTTTTCCATGGTTTATACCAGTGTTTCTCAAGTAGTGGGTGGCGACCCGAAAGTGGGTCACGACCAGGGGTGGACTGGGTCGCGGGGCAAGTGGCCCCAGGCCTCTCTATTGCCTGGGACCCGCTGATGCATCTTACCTGCAGCAGTGGGTCCCAGGCGGCGTGGCTACCTCTGCCTTCCTTGCTAGTGAGGGAAGCAGGGATAGCCTCACCCCCTCAGCTACAGGTCCAGCCGCCACACGCCGCCTGGGACCCGCTGCATCAGGTATGATACTCCTGTAACGGAAAGTTGAAGGGGGGGGTCTGTAATGAGAAGATGTGGGGTGGGACTCCGTGACTACGTGGGCTGCCTCAGCATGATATTGAACATGACCTAAGAGTGGCTTTGTCTACCATCACCCCAGACTTTGAGACACTTATTAAGAACAAGAAGCATCCCCAGTTTTCCCATAAGTTCTAATTAATTACATATGTTTCAATTACAGTTTATTTTATTGGGTTTTTGCCTCAGCAGCATTTTAGGTTTCACTAGTGCTGTGATTACTGCACTATCCATTTTGGAAAGAATCCCGGTTTGTTGAAAAGTTTAAAAAGTGCATAGATTGTAGAGTATTGCACACGTTTTGTGGAATAAATTATAATGTTTCAGAAATTCAATTATTTTTGGGTCGCGACTTAATGACCAAGGACAATTGTGGGTCCTGAGGGTCCACGAGTTGAGATCCACTGGACTTTATACTGTAGTGCGGAACTTCAAGTATGGACTTGCATGTTTTATTGTAAACCCCGAACCTGTGCGTTTTTACTTTAAGAGCAGAAATAAAACCAGTACGGACTTACAGGTTGTAAACATAAATGTAAAATGTTATAGTTTAAAATTCAAGTCCATACTTTAAAAGTGAAATCTCAATTTATGGACTTGTGCGTTTTAAATTCATAATACGGTGGTAGCGTGTTTTACTCTGAATGCAGATCTCAATTTACAGAGGTCACACGTTCCGTAAATCGATGCAACAAAGCTTCAAGAGGACCCAACGTGCTATGTGATTGGGGCTCAGTGACAGTCAATCAATACATCAGTCTGTGACCAAGCAGGCAAAGTGAGTGTAGAAGGCTCCTTCCCTCAGAGCCATTACACGATCCGTCAGCAGGCCACCAGAATACAGTGACCAGGGCCGCCATCAGGGCATTACACCCCATGCTAGGAGTCCGAATCCGGAGCTGTACTGGCTGTCTGGGTGGCCCTACAGCAGCATACGAAGCACGCTGCTTTGGCGCCGCCCTCCAGTCATGTGTGTGATGTGTGTCATGCACGCGTCATACGCACACACCGACGGGCACCGTCGTTGAGAGCGGAGCGGTGACTATGGTGCTGTTACACCATCCTCAGGGGCCAAAAACACGGCCCGGCCTGGCCCAGCCAAGACCAACGGCCCCTGACCCAAGGCCCAGACCAGACCAGACCCAGGGCCCATACCCATAGTCCAGGGCCCATACCCACAGCCCACGGCCCATACCCACAGCCCAGACCTAGGACCCAGACCCACAGTCCAGGCCCCAGACCCACAGCCCAGACCCAGGGCCCAGACCAGACACAGGCCCCAGACCCAAGGCCCATCCCAGACCGAGGGCCCAGACCCAAGGCCCAGCCCAGTCCCAGCAAAGACCCGGGGCCCAGCCAAACCCAAAGGCCTAGACCAGCCCCTGATTCCAGGCCAGCCTCAGGGCCTAGGCCAGCCCCAGGGCCCAGCCAAACCCAACGATCACCATACACACCGCACATTTCAGTGAGTTTTATTGCTGTGAAGCTCTGTGATGCATACACCGCACATTGCTGTGAGTTTAATTGCTGTGGTGCTCTGTGATACGCTCATACACAGCGCACATTGCTGTGAGTTTAATTGCTGTGGAGCTCTGTGATACACTCATACACAACGAACATTGTTGTGAGTTTTATTGCTGTGGAGCTATGTAATGTCCTTTTTTTTGAGGGGAAAGAAAAGCTGTTAGAGGTTGAGGGAGTGCCGGGGGGCCCCATCGTGAGGTTCAGTAAGGGGCCCCCTCATTTCTGATGGCTACCCTGACAGTGAAGCTTTGATGGGGAATTGCTCAAAAACTGCCGATAGATATATATGTTTGCAAAACAACAAAACAACTCTAACATATTTATAAAGTGTGATTCCTTTTGATATGAACACAACTCTAGTTGGGTATGACAGGTGCTCATTAAATACCAAACTACGGAGTATGGGCAGACCTCAGCAAACATGCGCACAGCTACAGTGCTCCGTGTGTGTGTTCTGCTCAAGTAGTTATTCTTATACCATTAAAATTCAGCTATTAAAGTGTCACATTCAGGAATACTTCTGGAACTGAAAGAGAATCAGGCCAGAAGACGGTCACCATTATGAGCCAGGCGGCCATCTTGTTCAGAATATTGGTTCACTTGAATATAACTAGGTAGATTTTAGTTGAAACTAGAATGAAGTTTACATAGAATTTTAGGAATGTGTTAGATTAGCAGAGAAGCAATTAAAATTAAGGAAGATCCGGGCCGTTCCTGGCACACAGGGACAGGATGAGGAATGGATACACCAAGGTCACAGAGGCCTGCAGAGAGACAAAGAAGAGTGTAGAAACAGACCAGGTCTTATCTACAACAAATAACAAACAGGCTCTAGGGAGGTGGGCACAGGTCGGATTGAGCGTAGCAGCAAATCATCTTCTGTCAAACCAACATGAAGCTTGCCAATTTATGGCCAATGTATGGAATGTCTTTGTAATTAACCAAGGAAGGTACTAACCCACTTGGGGTGGGATAGTGTCACCGGGAGCGCAGACACAGCGCAGACGAGCCGTCGGGAAAAAGCCGACAAGCTGCCGAATGATGTAAAGAAAAAAAAAAAGTCAAAATTGAAATGCTGTTTGCAAAAATACTACTCAACGAAAATGCCTGGAATTTATATATAAGGTCCTATGAATGATAATAAAAAGGTCTGTTACAGAAAAAAGAAGTCCGCTATTAAGGTAAAAAAAAAAATCCTGAAAAATGCCTAAAAGCTCCAGAAAAAAAAAAAAAATAATAATAATAAGTAAATAAAGAGACTTTTTACTGCAGTTTAAAATTCACCGTTTCGTGCCATATCGGCGCTCTCTGAATAACCCCTATAGTTGCCATTAGCAGCAGAAATACATGTACAAGACTCAAATTTTTTATTCATCCCAAAAGGTTTTAAAATATTTAATACCTTTGACAATTTCCAGGTGCAAAGGCCAGAAAGATGTACTAATCTGCTCAATTTACACAGAACTATTACATTAATATTTCAGATTTTTTAAAAATAAATTATCTAGTTCTATAAAGTCAGAAAAGGTGTCTGAAACCTCAATCCTTCAGCAATGAATTCCCATTTGTGAAGTATGCTGAAGCCTTCAAAATTACTTTGTTGCTATGGCTCCACATGAGCATTAAATCTAGGGCCACTTCTGTTGTTCTCTTCAGAGTGCATCACTTCTATAAAATTATGACAAATTTCATGTAGGTTTTCAAATGTGTCTATAAAACAAATATAAAAAAGGGGGAATCAACCACTGCCTCATTTCTGTGACATCCCAAAGACAAAATGGGTTATTCAGAAAGAGCAAAATTTCAGTGAAATTTCGGTGCTTTCTCGTTCAGCGCAAATCAGCGTTTCCAGTTCGCCGACCCTGCGGTGAAGTCACTATTCACCGTAGGGTCCCCAAAGTGCGCCGAACATGGAGTCGCCGAACAAACCGCCAAACACCGCTGCCGACCTGCAGATTAAAACCAAAACAAAAAAAAATAAACAAAACTCTGCTACTGTCTAAAAGGTTTTTAAAACAATAAAAATGCATGAAAATGCGTGGAAATAAAAAAAAAAAACAAAGGTTCTATAAAATTTTTTTTAAAAAAAATGTAAATAAAATTAAATGTCTGGTACAGAAGTAAAAAAAAAAAAAAAACTTTCAAACATTTGGTAAATCAAAAATGTCACCTATAAAAAAAATACTAAAAGACGGTTTGCTGAATATGAAAAAAATAAACGGTTGAATAAAAAAACTTTAAAAATGATATATTTTTTTATTATTTCTGAGCTTTATTTTACACTGAATATGGTCATGTTGGGAATCATTGGAAAGCCCAGACTCAGCTCTTTCCAATGACCCCTCAATCGACCATGTATGACTGAATAAATTGGGGAATCTGAATGTTGATCCCTGGTGGGGGGGGGCACATGGAGGGGAAGAGGAATAACCTGGGGGGATATTTGCCCCCTTGCCCCTCTCTAGAGAGGCCTATGACTCAGAGTTTAGTATTTCATGTGAAACCATATTCATTGCTTGAGACACAGTAGTAATTACCACATTGCCCAATTATAATGTGATAATGTACATCTGTAATTATTTCCTGTTTTTTAGATTTCGTATAATTGTGTTTATGTGTAGTTTCATAAAACAAGGAAAAGCTCAAAACTAGAAGGCATCTACCTAATCCAAAGAGATTTTTTCACATGATCTACCCAACACAGGACTGAAATCAGAGAACAAATAATAGTATAAGTCAGGGGTCAGCAACCTTGGCTCCCTAGATATTTTGGATCTACATTTACCATGAGGCTCATCCATGCTGATAAGTGACTGAGCATCATGGGAGATGGAGTTCCAAAACATCTGGAGAGCCAAGGTTGCTGACTCCTGGTATAGGTTGTAAGGCAATCCAGATGTGGACCACTTTTTTTCACTGCTCCTAAAAAGGAGCATCAGCTATGCCTTGTTGACAAGGTCCATTGGAGGCCAAGACGATCATCTGGTGCTGGTGTATCCCTACCGTCAAGGAGATTTGCCTATCATTTCATTTCTGAACTGTCCAATTGGAGGAGATCATACGGATCTGACTATAGAACAAGAGAGCTATAACTTTATTGCGTGTGGAATCTCAATGACGCTCAACGACAGGCAGCCGAGCTCTTATACATTCTGCTTTGGGCTAGAAAAGAAAATTGAAATGGGAAATCTAACTCTACACATCGTGTACCACCTATGGCTAGAAAATAAATTTAATGGAGTATCACACTATAAACAGAATAAAATTAAGGATAACAGTCATTCTATAAAAACAAAAAAACAACAAAACTGTCGAATGTAACTGAATGGAATGAGAAACAAAAGAAGAATGAGGCAAAATGTATCTCAATTTAAATTTCGATGATGGATAGGTTTGGGCCCTCAATTATTAAAGATGACAGTCCAAACTCTATGCCTGATTATTATTACAGAGCAATAAAGACTATGTGGTTCATTAATATAGCACCGGTGAAACTATGACAAGTTTTTATACTCAAATATTAAGTGTATCGGTTACAATATATTCAGCTAATGGAGCATGAGCGCTACTTCAAAGATAAGTGCAAACCGATATAGACAGTTAATAATTTTTGTTCAGATTTTAACAATAATCTTCCTCAAAAAACTAATAGCCAGGCATGAGAGGTGGTCCGTTTGCCAGAGACTACAGGGGCTGTGGGCCACATCCTCATAGCACTGACCATCTGCTGATAACATACAATATATAGTGCAGTGGGGCGTCTACAGGCAGTACAATATACTTAAAGCAAAGAGTGTGTATATATAAATATACACTATACAGTGTGGGCGCCTATTTATAAATTAATTTAAAGTGCAGGGTGTAGTGCTAATAAATAGTCAAATGCTGCCTAGAGTATGGTAAAAACACATAAAAAACAACCAAAATATGTGTCAGAATACAAGATAAAAGGCGAATATCCATACGGCGCATCTAGTACAATTAATATGTTAATAAATCAATGGATATATAAAATCCATAAAATCTATTAAAAAACTCATAAACCGTAGCAGTAAAAAATGTATTAAAAATGTATATTATTATCAAGTACAATATACTTAAATACAGAAAAAATGGCGTCGCGCCCATACTCACTTATTTTTGGAGCGGCGGCAACTGCCAGGAGTGACAGCCCAGTAGATGTATAAAACATAACAAGGAAGGAGAGTGTCATCTGCGCTCATTCCTATGTGTTCCATGTACAACAAAAATGAGGTTTTGTTTGTTTCAATGGCCATTGCAACGTAAGCCCACTCGCCACTTCAAGGCACCTCTTTAGAGTGGGTACCTAACAATTGTAACCAAAAGGCCGCTCTACTGAGCAGCTCCAAGCCCCTCCAGCTGCTTTTCAGCAAGGAGAGACAAAGATGGTGGGTTTTATTTATACACGCACCAAGCACTTCCCATTTGGGATCAAAAACAAAAACATGGAAAGAGGAACAGCTGCAAAACGACGGACTGGTGTTACAAGCATGATATACATAAATACAGAAAAAATGGCGTCGCGCCCATACTCACTTATTTTTGGAGCGGCGGCAACTGCCAGGAGTGACAGCCCAGTAAATGTATAAAACATAACAAGGAAGGAGAGTGTCATCTGCGCTCATTCCTATGTGTTCCATGTACAACAAAAATGAGGTTTTGTTTGTTTCAATGGCCATTGCAACGTAAGCCCACTCGCCACTTCAAGGCACCTCTTTAGAGTGGGTACCTAACAATTGTAACCAAAAGGCCGCTCTACTGAGCAGCTCCAAGCCCCTCCAGCTGCTTTTCAGCAAGGAGAGACAAAGATGGTGGGTTTTATTTATACACGCACCAAGCACTTCCCATTTGGGATCAAAAACAAAAACATGGAAAGAGGAACAGCTGCAAAACGACGGACTGGTGTTACAAGCATGATATACATAAATACAGAAAAAATGGCGTCGCGCCCATACTCACTTATTTTTGGAGCGGCGGCAACTGCCAGGAGTGACAGCCCAGTAAATGTATAAAACATAACAAGGAAGGGCTGTCACTTTTACATTTACTGGGCTGTCACTCCTGGCAGTT
Organism: Leptobrachium leishanense; assembly: GCA_009667805.1. Taxonomy (NCBI): domain Eukaryota; kingdom Metazoa; phylum Chordata; class Amphibia; order Anura; family Megophryidae; genus Leptobrachium; species Leptobrachium leishanense. Next base: position 43,239,743 of record CM019068.1, read on the forward strand.
GCCGCCGCTCCAAAAATAAGTGAGTATGGGCGCGACGCCATTTTTTCTGTATTTATGTATATCATGCTTGTAACACCAGTCCGTCGTTTTGCAGCTGTTCCTCTTTCCATGTTTTTGTTTTTGATCCCAAATGGGAAGTGCTTGGTGCGTGTATAAATAAAACCCACCATCTTTGTCTCTCCTTGCTGAAAAGCAGCTGGAGGGGCTTGGAGCTGCTCAGTAGAGCGGCCTTTTGGTTACAATTGTTAGGTACCCACTCTAAAGAGGTGCCTTGAAGTGGCGAGTGGGCTTACGTTGCAATGGCCATTGAAACAAACAAAACCTCATTTTTGTTGTACATGGAACACATAGGAATGAGCGCAGATGACACTCTCCTTCCTTGTTATGTTTAGTACAATATACTTATTTATTATATTGTAGTATTACTCATGTTTGTTTTGCAAAAACACCACCACTTAAAATATTTTATTACCACTTATAAAAGTGGTGGGATAGGGTTCAATGATTTGGTTTGGTCACAAAATTGACTTTTCGTCAAGTTTTCGATATTTGCGGTATTTGCCAGCCCTAAGATGTCATTTTTGCATTGAAAATGGACTGCAGGTCAAAAGGTTTACAATTTAGGTTAAAAATTAAAAAGAATAATAATAAATAAATGAAAAATGGGTGCTCTGCAAGTGGATGTTACAGGTCCTTTTTAAACCTAGATGTGCCGGGAGCCCCAGGAGGATGCATATCTCAAGTAAGTGGGTATATCACAAAAGAGAAACAATTAGGGTGGCATAGTGTAGGACCTTTGGTTTCTTTTTAATGGCCATTAAAGGATTAAGCTCACTCACCGAACGTCAAGGCACCTCTAGTGAGGGTGAGTCCTATCCAAAAAATGAAGCCACAAGGCTGCTGTGTAGCCAACCATAACTTGCCCATGCTGCTTGTCAGGCATGAGGTAGACTGGTGGGCTTTTATTTAAGCTCCCCCAGAAACAAAATCCGCCTTGGGATCAAAAAACAAAGACACGGAGCGGAATCATGCTGCAGTGATGACCTGGCTGGAGGCAGGGCCTTCTTTAGCACGGGGCTAAAGGGGCAGCTGCCCCAGGCCCAGTCATTGCTATGGGGCCCAAGGCAGCTGCTCCCAGCCTGCAAAAATCATGGAATCGCATGCTGTGTGAGGACATGTGACCACAAAGAGGTGGGGAGGCCTCGCGAGAGATGCGGTTGGCTCCTCCCCTCTTCAATATGCAGTTCCCCTTCTCTGGGCGGGTCCCGGCTGGGTATGTGATGCACTGCTGGGCATGTGAAACTCTGCTGGGCATAATGTGATGGGCATGTGAAACTCTGCTGGGCATGATGTGATGTGATGGGAAGTGAAACTCTGCTGGGCGTGATGTGATGGAAAGTGAAACTCTGCTGGGCGTGATGTGATGTGTTGGGAAGTGAAACTCTGCTGGGCGTGATGTGATGGGCATGTGAAACTCTACTGGGCATGATGGGATGTGCTGGGCATGTGAAACTCTGCTGGGCATGTAAGATTCTGGCCTCTGCTGGGTATGTCAGATTCTGGGCTCTGCTGGGTATGTGTCAGGAAGGATCCGAACCCCCAGACCCTCTGGAGCCTCCTTTGTTTTCCTTTTTTGCCATGTTCTGCATGAACTATGCAGGTTCCAGGACTTCAAGTTCCCATCCGGGTTTTGCCTAAGCTCCGTACCATGACTAGGCTCCTGGAGATCCAGCTTGGGACTTCCTTTTCCAGCCCTGGAGTTCCAGCTGAGGCCTATCTGTGATTAAGCCTCCTTAAATGGCAGAGAGACCCAGCTAGCAGTTGTTCTGCATTGTTCTCCCTGACTGAGGTCACTTGGATGTGTGCAGACCTGCTCTTCATGAGCCAGCTTATCTTGTTTCTGTACATTATATCCAGCGTATTCCAGTGTATCAGTACCCATCTCGCTACCTTGTTATTCCTGGGACTTTCAGCGATTTCCACCAGCGCTTTATCTACAGTTTGTGGTCAAGACCTCCAGGTCACTGCTCAAGTGGGTACTCCCAACAGTGTAGCCCACTATCCCCTGTGTCCGGAGACCTACCTGTGGATTTACAGCTGTTCACCACCATCTCTCAACCAGTGATAAAAGGTACCTCTGCTAGCTGTCCAGTGTTATTCCTAGTGGACCCTGTCTGCAGTCTGGGACTGCATAGCCCACTATCCTGACTCTCCAAGACCACTTCCTGGACTGTATATACAGTGTGCCGAACCCTTGCTTAGGAATACCTCACCTCACAGCCAGCCTGATTATTCTTGATGGGCCCTGTCTGCAGTCAGGGATTGCATAGCCCATAATCCTCTGGCTCTCTAGTCAAGACTACTCCCTGGACTTTATTGCAATCCTCTGTTCTTTCAAGTGCCTGCTGCCAAAGCCTATTTATGTTCCATTTAAGTTATTTCGTTGCTTGATTCCTGTCTGGCCTCCCCTCTGTGTCGCCGCCTGCTGGGCTCATAGCTGAACTGCACACGCCACGTGACAGTATGTCAGATTCTGGGCTCTGCTGGGTATGTCAGATTCTGGGCTCTGCTGGGTATGTCAGATTCTGGGCTCTGCTGGGTATGTCAGATTCTGGGCTCTGCTGGGTAAATAAAATTCTGTGAGTTTAACTTACTATTAGCAGTACAACTGAGTATAAAAAGTAAAATCTAACACTATGCAGCGCTGTTGTTCACTGGCGCCCGGTTGTCTGATTTACTAGCTCAGTTACAGTTGTGTTCAAAATTATTCAACCCCCACTGAAATTGAGTGTTTTGGCCAGTTTGACATTGATTTTGATCATTCAGTCATCTTGCTTACAATTAAATCAAAGAGACACGTGTAGGTCAGACAAATATAACATAACATTTATAATGAAATAACCACAAATGTATTTTCTGTGCTCACATCATTATCAGTTTTATTCAACCCCCAAGTGACATTCAATCTTAGTACTTAGTACAACATCCTTTTACAGTTATAACAGCTTTTAAACGTGAAGCATAGCTTGACACAAGTGTCTTGCAGCGATCTACGGGTATCTTCGCCCATTCGTCATGGGCAAAAGCCTCCAGTTCAGTCACATTCTTAGGCTTGCGCACTGCAACTGCTTTCTTTAAGTCCCACCAGAGGTTCTCAATCGGATTTAAGTCAGGTGACTGCGATGGCCACTCCAAAATGTTCCAGCCTTTAATCTGCAACCATGCTCTAGTGGACTTGGAGGTATGCTTTGGATCATTGTCCTGTTGAAAGGTCCAACGTCTGCAAGCCTCAGGTTTGTGATGGACTGCATCACATTGTCATCCAATATCTCCTGGTACTGAAGAGAATTCATGGTACCTTCCACACGCTGAAGTTTCCCTGTACCTGCAGAAGCAAAACAGCCCCAAAGCATGATTGACCCCCCGCCATGCGTCACAGTAGGCAAGGTGTTCTTTTCTTCATAGGCCTTGTTCTTCCTCCTCCAAACATAGCGTTGATCCATGGGCCCAAACAGTTCTAATTTTGTTTCATCAGTCCACAGAACACTATCCCAAAACTTCTGTGGTTTGTCCACATGACTTTTGGCATACTGCAGTCGACTCTTCTTATTCTTTAGAGACAGCAAGGGGGTGCGCCTGGGAGTTCTGGCATGGAGGCCTTCATTACGCAGTGTGCGCCGTATTGTCTGAGCTGAAACTTCAGTACCCACATCTGACAAATCTTTTCTCAGTTCCTCAGCAGTCACACGGGGACTTTTCTCCACTCTACGCTTCAGGTAGCGCACAGCAGTCAAAGTCAGCATCTTCTTTCTGCCACGACCAGGTAGCGTTTCAACAGTGCCCTTTGCCTTGAATTTGCGAATGATGCTTCTTATGGTCTCTCTTGGTATGTTTAACATCTTTGCAATCTTCTTATAGCCATTGAGAAACAAGGGGGGTGTTTGTGAGGGTCCTGAGAACGAGTAACAGCACAATGGCCTGCTCTACGGTGGGTGCCCGCTCAGGTCTCACAAACAAGGTTTTAGCTTGATTGTGCCATTACAGGGATGAATTTTCCATATGCAAATCAGCCTGCTCTCACCCAGAAAGGGTGGCCAGTGCTGATTGAAAGGACGTCATCCCTGCACGAGAGGTGCAGCAACCCCCGACGATCGTTTCGGCCTTATTGGGCCTCGTCAGGAGGGTATAGCTGACACCCCTCTAGGCACATCAAGCAAGGGGTCCACGTCTGGATGACCCTTTACAATTACAGTGAGAAACAAGGGGGGTGTTTGTGAGGGTCATCCAGACGTGCAGCTCTCGTGCAGGGATGACGTCCTTGGCAATCAGCACTGGCCACCATTTCTGGGTGAGAGCAGGCTGATTTGCATATGGAAAATTCATCCCTGTAATGGCACAATCAAGCTAAAACCTTGTTTGTGAGACCTGAGAGGGCACCGACCGTAGAGCAGGCCATTGTGCTGTTGCTCGTTCTCAGGACCCTCACAAACACCCCCCTTGTTTCTTATAGCCATTGCCCTTCCTGTGAAGAGTAATCACCTCTTCTCTTGTCTTCCTGGACCATTCTCTTGACTTCACCATGTTTGTAACCACACCAGTAAATGTCTAGAAGGAGCTGAGTATCACAGTCATTTTAAAGCTGCCTAATTGGTGCTTATTATGCTTTATTGCTGCTCCGTGACATCCACAGGTGTTTTCACTACCTGATTGAAAACACTTGAATGAACCTCTGTTCTTCAGAGTGGTAGTCTTTAAGGGGTTGAATAATTGTGTCAATGAAGAATTCACAAAAGAAACATTTACTACTGTATTACAAAACCAATTGATGTCATTTTAGTTGCATATGGTTCTTTAAAAAGTCCTTGTAGGATTTCATTCTGAATACAATTACAAATGTACACTAAATTCCCTAAAACCCCTTACAGCATTGGGGGTTGAATAATTTTGAACACAACTGTATATACACCTCACATTACTGTATCACAGAGCTCCACAGCAATAAAATTCTAATGTACGGTGTGTATGAGTGTTTGAATTTTATTGCTGTGGCGCACTGTGATACGCTCATACACGTGTGTTTTTTTGGGGGGGCAGCATTTCATCCTTAGTAAATAAATACACACAGAGATATTTTGTTTTTACAGTATGCGTACGATGTGTAATTGTAAAAAAAAAAAAAAAAAAAATTTGTAAAACATAATTTAGTAAAATTTTTAGTTCTAGGAGACAAGTCTATGCGTGTGGCTTTTTTTTTTTTTTTGGATGTTGGAGTAAAATTTCAAAGGGGGGGGGGAGAAAATACTCGCCCAGGGCCCAGTCAATATTAAAGACGGCCCTGGCTGGAGGTACATAGTACAGGAAGGGTGGGGATGCGCCTATTCCCCGATGGGACGGCTGCAACCACCAAATGTATCCAGCCCAGCAACATGTATAAAACAAAACATAACACCCCTCCTGTACTATGTATCTTTTATTGTACCTCCAGCCAGGTCATCACTGCAGCATGTTCCGCTCCGTGTCTCTTTTTTATCCCAAGGTGGATTTTGTTTCTGGGGGAGCTTAAATAAAAGCCTACCAGTCTACCGCATGACTGACAAGCAGCATGGGCAAGTTATGGTTGGCTACACAGCAGCCTGTGGCTTCATTTTTTGGATAGGACTCACCCTCACTAGAGGTGCCTTAACATTCGGCGGGTGAGCTTAATTTTTTAATGGCCATTAAAAAGAATCCAAAGCCTCTAATTGCGTTTTGTTTCACATGGTATAATGGGAATAAGCGCAGATGACATTTTTTCTCCTTGTTATGTTTTATACATGTTGCTGGGCTGGATACATTTGGTGATTGCAACCGCCCCATCGGGTAATAGGCGCGACCCCACACCTCCTGTATAGTGTAGGACCTGCCAGGATGTAGTACATTGGCATTATGGGAGAATTATACAATATATCAGGGGGTCACCAACCTTGGCCCTCCAGATGCTTTGGAACCACATCTCCCATGATGCTCAGTTGCTCATTAAATTAGTTGAGCCTCCTGGGAAATGTAGTTCTAAATAATCTGGAGGGCCAGGGCTGCTGCACACTGCAATATATGACAGTTCATATCATGTACCAAAACCTCCATTATTCATTTGTAAGTAAGAGGTTTTTAATTCTTTAAGACTATGGGGGTTATTCAGAGCACCAACGTTCTCTTGTTAACCGGGATTCAAAGTTCCCCACTCTGCGGCGAATTAATTCAGCATTCACAACAGGGTCCTCGGAGTTCAGGGAAAACCCGCCGCAAACCCCGAACACCCACAAAAAACACGCCGAACACACCGATGAGCTGCCGATCACAGCCCAGACCAGCTGCTGGAAAAGCCAACAAGCTGACGAACGAAAAAAAAAACAAAAAAAAAACAATATACACTTGAAAGTGTCAAAATTTAAACGCTGTTTACAAAAAAAAATAACTGAACAAAAATGCTTGGAATTTAATAAGATCCTATGAATGATCATAAAAAGGTCGTTTACAGAAAAAGAAAAAAAAAACTGCCATAAACATCCCGAAAAATGACAAATAAATAAAGAGACTTTTTACAGCAGATTAAAATAATAAACAGTTTATTAGATATTGGATAAAAACGGGAATATTTTTAACATTTAAGCCTGAATAAACCGGACGAATGAAAACACCGAACAGCAGGGCATTTCGGCAACTTCTCTCTGCTATTTGATGTCTGAATAGATTAACCTTTGCTTCTCTATGGGGGATTTCACTGCCCTCGAACAGGCACCGTACTTGCTGGCAGTTCGACAAAATTTGGCGAACTGCCTGCTCTCTGAATAGCCGAATGGCCCCAAAATATCACCGTACGGGGAAATTCCCTGTTCGGTTACAATGAGGCCAGATTGGCTCTGAATAACCCTTTATATTAAATTGGAGCACTCGGAATTTCCTACAATTCTAACTCTACTCATCAGATGGGTTTTGGTTTGCTAAAATACAAATATCTCCGAGACAAATAACAAGTTAATACACAAGCAGGCACCAGCGTTGCCCTTCGGGTAGCATGGATTTGTCAGGAGACTGTACCATTACTTCAGAGGTCATTTACCGGGATAATTAGGTTTTGTGATTAAAATAAATCTGGATGGAAAGCTTTCAACGCGGATGTCAGTAATTGTAACTCAATAATATATACGGTTGTAAGTTTGTACAATGAGGAGCATTCATTTGCAGACAACCAACCAGAAGTCATGGGTTGGCGTTGGCATTACCATGGCAGGCTATATGCAAAGACATATTTTATGAACCGCAAAAGGGTTTATGTCCTAAAGAATCTGAACCATCCTCCGAGCTTGTAGCTATAAACACTGGATGATTTATTTACAGCGGTATCTAACGCGGCCAAACCATTTGTACTTTGTATTTCCTTGATGACAGGATCTTATCTGTGACCGGGCAAAATACTTCTCTCGAGGAATAAAGTGTCAAAGACCAGAATACTTCATGCAAGGTGCACATTTTTTTGTGTTTAAAAAAAAAAAAAAAGAAAGAAAAAAAAATCTGTATACACTGATTGTGCTTCCTTAACTGGCTACTTGTTTGCTGCCAACTTTATTCTCCCAGCACCAAATCAGTCTGACGTTTTAATAATATGAAGGCATTAAATAATTCAGGATATTGGTTTTAGCAAGAGATCGTGATAAATTATTAAATGATCTCAAGCACTCTGCAAGCCGTGTGCTTTCTGTACAGTACAGTAGGGCCCCTTTGGGCTTTCCCAGACTTTTATTCCACGCATCTAAGCATGTGCTGTGACCTTCTGTGGCACATTGATGTAGGATTAAATTAATCATACTCTCTTGTCCGTGCTTCCTAGAAACATATATTTTTATCTTGATCTTGGTTCCCAATAAAATATACCCCCAGAAAAGAAAGAAAGAAAAAAAAGAAGATGCTTCTGAAGCTCAGAATTCTGATTACCTTCTTTCATCATACAAGTACAATCTGTGGGAATCTTTCTGCAGAGCTCGAGATGCTCAGGGCACATTTAATTAAAAGCACATGAAATCCATTGTTTCTGTTCCAAGATTTCCTTTTCAGAATTCTGTATATATTTTTGCCTCTATTTACTAAACACGTTAAATGTTACGCTTCTTCAAAATGTATCAAAGGTGTCATGTTTGATCATGATATCGTGTTCTACATTACCAACCCGAGTTTATTTACTCCCGAGAGTGGAGTTTTAAAAAAAAAAAAAAGGATGCATTGGAGGGATTGCCAAAATAAGTTTAATTTACCCAGGGCTGGATTTATAAGTAGGCATGTGCCTATAGGTGCCTGCCACAAGGGGGGCCTTGCTCTGAAGGAAAAAAAAATATATAATAATAATTTATAACCATTTAGACATCTGTGTCCCTGGAGCCCTGAGGGACATACATGAGGTATCAATTGAAAGGCATTTCCAATGATACCAAACAGGTTTATGTAAAACTATAAACAGCAAAATAAAAGTAGGGTCTCTCTTTTTTCTAACGCAGCATTATTATTCAATTTGCAATTCCAAAGTGAACGCTGATGCTGCACTAACTCACCTTCTCATTTCCCACACTGCCAGCAAATGTAGAGAGGATGGCACAATGTTTTGTTTCGGCGACAACCTAGATCACAGCACTGCATTGAGGAGAGACAGGGGGATTTTGGAACCTTGCAAATCTGAGTTTTACACCTTTCCAATGATAACAAACAGAACCACGTAATGCAGGGGGTCATCAAACTTGGCCCGCCAGATGTTTAGGAACTATATCTCCCATGGGGCTCAGCTAACCTAGTAACTGTTTGAGCATCATGGGAGATGAAGTTCCAAAACAACTGGAGGGCCAAGTTTGATGACCCCTGAAGTAAGGTAAAAATAAAAAAATGAAAAACTTACTTTTTTTTTCCGCTGTTCTAAGGCAGTGGCATTATGTGATTGAAGAGAATTTTTTTTTTTTTTACCAATAAAAAGTTTATTGAAAACAGGAAAAAGTATGCCAACAGTGTGAAACAACCGATACAGTTTACAATTAAGTCTTGTACAATAGCTGATGGATAAAGGTTGAACAATAATTGTGTGACCGAAAGTGGGTCTCATTGTTATATGAATTACAAACTCATTTTACTTGTCTAGTTGTGATTATAACGCATATAGAAGAAAGCGTCCAGCAAATATCCCTCAACCCACGAGGCGCGGTGAAATCGATTAAAATTTTTGTTAAATGGTAAGAGGGTAGAGAGATATATAGCTTTTGAAAAAATTTCTCAGTAGAGTATTGGCTGAGTAAGGTTCTGCTTGAGTGGTAATATAAGATGGAGGCACTCATAATGTAAGAAAAGAGGAGGTAAAGTATACAGATCCAAACTAGGAGAAAGGTCCGTAAAACAATTAAAAGGAGTACTGGGAGGGGAGAGGGTGTTGTAAGAAAGAAAAGAAGAAGAAAAAAAAAGGGGGGAGGGGGGTGGGATTGTGTCGGGGGGTGAACACAAATATGCACGAGAGATGGTGTCAGATGTGTTTTATATAGGTTGTCCAGGTGTGATTACTACGGGGAGCTCCCGGCGCAGTCCGGCGTCATATGTTGAGGCTCGTCAGTTGGATCTTCTGATAGTGAATCCCTCCAAAGAGTGAGATCTCTGGACGAGACGAAGCTGTCCCAGTAAAACCATGTTTTACTGTGGACTTCTGTGAAGTTTTCAGGAGAGAGATGTGTTGTCTCTGTGGTGCGGATTTGTCCTATTTTTGTTACTAGATCTGACGTGGAGGGCAACGAGGTCGATTTCCAGTGCAGTGGGATCAAGGTCCGAGCTGCGAGCAGTATGCGTAAAATTATAGATTTCTTTAATTCAGTAATGGAAAACGTTAAGTGGCTGAGGAGAAATATCTCTGGGAGCAAATCTAGGTGTAGGTCTGTGATATGGCGGATTAAGTCTCGTACAGCTCTCCAGAATACTGGAGCATAGCCACCATATATGGAGGTAGGAGCCTGTCTCTAAAGCACAGTGCCAGCAAAGGGGTGACACAGACGGAAGAAATTTGGACAACCTCAGTGGTGTGGTGTACCACATTGCTGTCAGTTTAAAGGAAGTTTCCTTCAGTTTAGTGATTAGGGTGCTATGATGTATGAGTGCAAATGTCTTCCGCCACTGAGACTCGGTAGTTACTTTTCCAAGGCACGTATCCCAGTTCTGCACGTAATCTGGGAGCGTGTCATCTATTGCTTGCAAAAGATGGTATAGTGTGGAGAGGTTGCGGTGTAACGTTACTGCCATCTGGCAGAATTTTTCAAAAGGTCGAAGGGGTCTGGACATCTGGGTACCATTGGGTAATGAGAGAAGGAAATGTCTGATTTGAGCAAAGTTAAATCGTTCTAGGAACGTCGGGCCTGGTTGACCTTCCATTAATCTTTGAACTGTCCATCCATTAGTACGTGGAAGGCCATCAGCCTATTGTGCTGTGTGAAGCGCTCTCGTAGGGAAGGCAAGACTTTCCCTGGAAACACTGGGTTGTGAGTGATGGGCATCAATGGTGCGGGGAATGAAGATAGTGAGTGAGCGGTTCGGAGTAGGTGCCAGAGTCGCAGCGTACATCCAATCGTGGGTATAGTGCGACAGTGAGCTGGTAGTTGGCTTGGCCAACCCCGCCAAAGCACCATATTGGTTTAGTTCAGTGACCGCCGTGGAAAGTGACTGCTCTGGGTGTGACAGGAAAAACATCAAGTCATCAGCGTAAACTGAGACTTTATGATGGTGAGAGTCTCCGGGTAAACCTGGAATATCAGTATTGGTTCGAATGGATGCTAAGAGAGGTTCTAGTGCTAGGGCAAAAAGAAGGGGCGAGAGGGGGCACCCCTGTCTTGTTCCGTTTTGTATCGGGAATGATGGAGTAAGGGCACCATTAACTCTAACTTTACCTGTTGGGTTTGAGTAGAGTGCCGAGATCCATTTCAGGAAGCCGTCACCAAGGCCAAAGCCTTTAAGTGCTGGATTAAGATAAGGCCATAAGACTCTGTTGAATGCTTTTTCGGCATCTGTGGACAGCAGTAAAAGTGGTATGTGTTCTCTCGGAGCTAGGGCTATTGCATTAATTACTCTGGAAGTGGCGCCTCGGGCCTCTCTCCCTGGGATTAAGCCCACTTGGTCAGGTTCCACTAAGTGTGGTAGGAAGTGTTGTAGGCGTGTGGCTAAAACCCTAGCTAATAGTTTCACGTCCGAGTTAAGGAGTGAGATGGGTCTGTAACTAGAGCTAAAGAGCAGGTCTTTGCCAGGTTTGGGTATGAGGGAGATAGTAGTCGCTAATGTCGACTGTTGGAATTTCTCCTCCCCCAGTAAGGAGTTATAGGTGGCCAGCATGTGTGGGAGCAGTTCAGTTTTGAGCGACTTATAATATTCGGCGGGGAGACCGTCAGGTCCAGGGCATTTGTATGCTTTACTCTGTTTAAGAGCTGAGGCGAGTTCTTCTTCTAATAATGGGAATCCCAACTTTGCTGCCTCCTCACTTGACAGAGTGTGGTGACTGTGGCGTTTCTGATTGTATCGAGTACAGTGACGCAAAATAGGAGCGGAGGTCTTCCGCGATCAGATCTGGTTTGATAGTGGTATGACCCGTTGGTAGTTGTAAGCGTGGTATATAGGCCTTATTACGTCTCGATTGGAGGAGCTGTGCCAGCAGTTTTCCTGGCTTGTTTTCATTCAGGGCATAAAAGGCATTAGTTTTAATAGCCTGAAACTTCAGGTCAGACGACAGATGAGTGGCAAGAGTTGAGCGGGTCTTCAATAGGGATTGATATAGAAGGGGGTCTCCTGTTTCAGCATGTTGAGTTTCTAATGATCTAATTTCAGTAAGTAGATCAGTAATCTGGGTCTGCCGTAAATTCTTAGCTGCGGTGCCTTTGCTAATTAAGAAGCCTCTGATTACCGCCTTATGGGCTTCCCATACCGTGGGGAGAGAGGTATCAGGCTGTATATTCTCTCGGAAGTAATTGGTGAGAATGAGTTTAGTCTCCTCTAAAGAGTCTGGGGTCTGTCAGTAGGGACAAGTTAAGTCACCAAGTCCATTCGCGCGGTATGTAGAGTGGGGAAACCAACTGAATCGAAAGGGGAGAGTGATCTGACCATGTGCCTATGTGAATGTCTGCTGATTTGGTGAATTGGAAGTGATATTGGGGTATGAAAATGTAGTCGATCCTGGAATAGACTTTGTGTACCGGAGAGTAGAAGGAGTAACCCCTCTCTCCACCGTGAAAAGCCCGCCAGACGTCCACCAATTGGTGTGAGTCTAGGGTGCGTCTTATTTGCGCTTGGATATTATGGGGGAGGGATGTGGAGCCTAGTGATGTGTCCAGTTTAGGTTAAAGCGCCACGTTAAAATCCCCTGCCAGCATGAGAACACCCTCTTGAAATGTGGATAGGGATTTCAATATAGTAGCGAGGCATCGGTGTTGGGCTTTGTTTGGAAGGTAAATGGACGCGAAGGTGTACATGGTGTCTGCAATTTGACCTTTAAGAAACAGGAATCTTCCCTCTGGGTCTGAAGCTATGTCTTTCTCAATAAAAGGTATGTCACGAGAAAAAACAATCGCAGTACCTCGGGATTTGCCACCCGCATAATTACTGAAGTATCCTGTCGGGAAGCTGCTGTCCTTAAAAGATGGCTGGTTGTCTAGTTTAAAATGGGTTTCTTGCAGGAAAGCCACCGACGCCTTGTGCGCCCGGAGCTCCCGCAATATCTTTTTGCCTTTCACTGGAGTGTTCAGGCCTCTGACATTATAAGTGACCAGTTTTAGTGAACCTTGTGCATACATTTGTGTTCAATGGAAGTGAAGGGGTAGAGGAGGAAAAGAAGGAGTGGGAGAGAACAGTTAGAGCAATGAGAAGAGAGAAGAAAAGAGAAAAAAAAGGGGGGTTGAAGGGTCACAAAGGGGGATCTGAGGATCTGGAGTTTATAGAGAATGAAAGGAGAGAAGACACGCCAACGGACAGGAATTGGCGCAGGTAATGAGGTAAATGGTGTACCAGGGAACCGGAATCAGAAAAGACCAAGGTCTCGTCTGATTATCCCCTGGCAAGGTTACACCGAGCCACGTGGGGTCTGGTGTCTAGACAGCAGTGCAAGGCAATAATACAGTAATATCGAAAACAGTATTATAAAAGATAGGAGCTAACGGACCAGGAAAATAACCCAAATAAACGTGAGTTTTACCATGTTGGGTCGGGGGAGGGAAAGGGAGGTTGTGCGGGTATCATATTAGCTAATACCAGAAAGAGATCCCGAAATCTCAACTTGTGGGCGAAAAGAGGAGGGGGGAGGTAAGGGATGACTAAAATTAACCTCATGGGTTGTGGTGGGTCATTGGGAGGAAGGACCTGCGAGTTGATGGGAGTGACCTCTGCGAAGTTTGAAATTCAGGGCCACGTCATGCATAATACAATACTTAGCTATTATAAAACGACACCATCTGCTCAGTTGTGACATGGAAGTAAGAAGCCTAGTGGAACCACCATGGGCCACGTCATTCATAATACAATACTCAAATATTATAGTACGAAACCAGCTGCTCAGTTGCGATATGGAAGTGAGAAACATAGTGGAACCACTATGGGCCACGTCATTCATAGTACAATACTTAGCCATTATAATATGAAACCATCTGCTCAACTGCGATATGGAAGTGGAAAGTATAGCGGAACAGCCGGGTAATTGGTGGTCAAATTAGTGGGGTATTGGTGAGCAGAAGAAAAAGAAAAAAAAAACAGGGGGGAAGGGGAGGGGGGGTGGGTATAATGTTAATCAGTATGGCGAAAGAGAAGTGCGTGCTCGTCCCGTGTGGGGGTGTGAGTGAAAATATTAGGCAGAGTCATGCGACAGGGATAATCCCGTTGAAGACTACCAACCTCCAAAATCATGTGTTTATACTAGATTTCCCATTCTATAGGAGAGGGTGTAAAGAACAGTTGGGGTGTGTGTCAGGGCAAACCAAACAAAACAAACAAACAATTTGAGATCTGATATCCCTTAATGGGATCGGAAGGTATGTACGGTTTGGGTTCGTATTTATTATGCATGGGGTTGTGGGGTAATAGGAGAAGTCTTTATCTTAGTGCGGGAAAAACGGTGTACTCGCCTTTAACCCTTCAGAACTTTCAATGGTAAAAGGGTGGAATATCCACTGCCCCACACCCCACTCCCATTTATCCTTCATACCTTGGTTTCGAACAAGAGAAAAGTTCTCAATCATAGTTCGCCTCATGGTCCATGGTATATTGTAGCATGCAATTAGAGAACTTCAAAAAAAAGAAAAAAAAGGGGGTCCATGTAAGGGGAAGGTGGAGGTAGGTGATGCCGGAGCCCCGACATCTACCGGTATTGCGGGAGGGGGGGGGCGGAGGTTTCTTAGTGCTATTGAAGGGAGCTTAATGCGTGTTGTGCAGTATAGAAAATGTGTCATAGATTGACGGGAGTAGAACAAGTGAAATCGGGATAAGAAGATGGTCTCTCATGGACCGGGATCTTCCGGGGATCTCTGGGGTCTCTGCCGAGGCCGATGCTGTTGCGGGCTTCTCCCACTTTGCAGCGGTGCTTCATGACCATTTTGCGGCCTAAAATCAAAAGTCTCCCATGCTTGTACCTGCAAATCTGGAAGGTTCAGGGATCGCATAAATGGGGGGACATCTTCTGGTGTGCGGATGGATAATGTCAGGTTGTTATGCCTCACCGAGAGTGGGTACCCCCATCGGTACGGAATCTTCTCCCTTTGCAGTACCTGGGTGACCGGGCGTAAAAATCTCCGGGCCTGAAGGGTTGTGGGGGAGAGGTCGTTAAAAATACCGATCCGTGCTCCTCTAAAATCCCATGTGCGTTGGAAGCGTGCTGAGATAAATACACTCTTTTAGCATAAATGAGGAGAGGCCGCAAATTATGTCTCTCGGTGGCTCGTGTGGTGATGTAGGCGTTGGGCGAAGTGCTCGATGTGCGCGGGCCAGATCTTCTGGGTGTACCTCTCGTGCGCCCAAAAGAAAATTAAAGAGCCCTACGAGGTACCTTCATGTGGCGGTCTCCGTTTCCGGTACACCTCGGATCCGTAGGTTTTGTCTCCTCGAGCGATTGTCTAGGTCGTCCAATTTCCTCCAGACCCCAGACAAGGTTTGCGGGGAGACAAATGGATCTGGTTCTTTCTCGGCAGCACATGTCGCCTCGTGCTCCAGGCCAGCCACTCTGGTCTCCAGTGTTTCTACCTCCGTCCTCAGGTTGGAAATGTCCTGCTGTAATGTGTCACGAACTTCTGCAATCATCTCCCTAATGTCGGCACGTGTTGGCATTTCGGCCAGGGAGCGTTCTATGTGTTGGGAGGCCGCCCGAGGTCCGGCAGAGAGAATTCCGGCCTTGATGGTGACGCCGCCATTTTAAGGGACTGCGAGCGGGCCGGCGAAGCGGCTTGTGGCGCGAAATAAGTCTCCAAACGGGCCGTTCTGGGGTGTGTGATGGATCTGGGGGTGGTAGAGGTCGTGTTTCTCCCTTTTCCTCGTCCCATAGCCGGCAACTGCTGCATGTAGTGCAGGGTTTTCTCCTAGTCCGAGCGGAGCTCTTCTAGCAAGCGGCCATCATGCTCGGCTGTCAGGCCACGCCGCCGAGAATTCTTTTTTTAACCCTTTCGCTGTTGAGCCATTTCACCCCTGTGTGCTGAGCTAATTTTTACCGGTTTCGCTCATCAGGTTTAAACGCGATTTGAAGTCACATTTTATTATATGACCCAGACAAATTCTACATCGCTATTTCTGGCAGATTCATAATATCTCATTATTATATGTATACGTCATGTCCTGCCTGAATATTATAACAAACAATGGAATAAAATTAGAATTTTCAATAATTTACAGCATGTAAAGTGTTTTTTTTCCCCACATTTTATCATCCAAGCCTTTGTGGTTATATTTTCTATGGGGTGTGCTTGTTAAAAAAAAATTAAAAGTGGGGAGTCGTTACATTTTCTTGGGGGAAATTACATGCTTCTTAGCAAACGCCCCCCATAGAAAAAATTTGTTAGTGCAGCATCATTGTTCACATTAGAATTGAAATGGGAACAATATTGCTGCATTAACAAAACAAAAAGATTATTTTTTTAATTATTTTTTAGTAATTTTTTTAACTTAACATGGTCATGTTTGGTATCAATGAAAAGGCCATTCTCTGGCATTCCAACTGATACCAAACATCAACCCCTAGCTGCCACGGATCTGCAGATGGGGGGGGTTCATTGTAACCCCCCATCTCCACCATAGGTGGCAGCTAGGGTTTAACTCCAGAACTGACATCATCGCACGGCGCAATGACATCTATTGGTGCCCGCTTGGGTCCCAGAGCCTGGGCTGACAAAGATGTCAGCCCGCACCGGGGGGAGGAGGGGGCACAGCAATCGGCCGGAATCCGGCCGATTGCTGGCTGCAACGGAATGACGTGCTCAGCGCGTTTTCCGCAGCCAAGGCTTCGTGCGGCTGGACACGCTGAACGCGTCCTCCGCAGCAAAGTGGTTAATTTTGTTTTTACACCAAACCTGGTCATGTTTGGTATCATTGGAAAGGCCATGATCAGGATATAAAACCCTCTAGTTGCCACTGATCGGAAGATACTGGGATCCAAATGATCCTCTTAACACCCTAGCCGCCAAGTGGAGATAACTGGCCCACAAACGTTCTCACACATATGGCGAGGATGTCAAAGGGTGGGGAGGGTGACCCGGAGGCTTGGCTGACATCCAAGAGGTCAGCCACCTCCAGGTTTGAATCGCGATCCGGCAGTGAAATAGTTAATGTTACACATCACTGAAAAGGGAAGGCTCTCCCCTTTCCAGCGGTGCAATTTTTTCACCTGGGATGTATAGTTGGGGAGATCGGAAGAGGAGGGGGGCCCCCCTGATTTTTACTGCAGGCGCCTGCCGATGACATCACTGCACCTGTCGGCCCCACTAAAAAGGTGGGTGCAGGCTTCCAGCCTGCCAGAACCCCGTGAGAGCCGGCGAGGGAGGGGAGTATTGGGCGGGAGGGGGGTTAGGAGACCCTGACGTACCATGTACGTCCGCGGGTCTAAGGGAGACTTCCCAATCGGACGTACACAGTACGTCAGAGGACAGGAAGGGGTTAAAACAAAAATTAAAAAAGATATTACGTTTTTACATTGAATCCTATGGGATTAGTCTGTTTAAACATGTCAAACTGAAACAGGGCATTTCATCAGAATTTTGGTGCAGTTCGGCGTTCTGTGACTAGACGACACAAGATTCTTCTATGAGGCAAATTCTGTGTCACCAAATACAGGCAAATTGACATTAGCGAATAGACGAATTGGCCCAAAAATTGTGACACATGGTGAAATTCACTGTCCGGTGCAATTAGAGGTCAATTTGGAGGTTAGTGAATAACCCCTTAAACTGTTACCACTGCGGGCGTACTATGCAGTCCCTGCAGCGGGTGGGCCTTGAGGCCTTCAATGGGCCTCTTTGTCACGTTTCCTCTGGTTACAGCTATGCCCCTGGTGGTGAAAGCGATCCAGGCTAGCTCTTCGCTCTCTAGGTCTATCTGTTCCGCTCTGTGCCACTCCTGGGTTTCTCTGTAGCTGTTCAGGTCTGGGATCACATGACCCAATTGCCCAGACCTGTTCCCTATTTAAATGCCAGCAGCAAAGAGGCCAATTGCTCTGGCATGAGTTCTGTTAATGAGAGTTCTTGGTGTGACACCTGTTCCTGTGAATTCTGTATTTCTGGTTCTTGTGTTGCGGCAAAGCATGCTTCTATTTATTCTGGTATTGACCTCGGCTTGTTTGACTACTCTGTCTGTCTGCTCCCTGTAATCTGTATTACTGATCTGTTGCAAACCTCTGCCTGTCTAACATTTCTTCCTGGTTCTATATCCTTGGCTTCAGTCCTGACTATTCTTGTATGTTCCTTGTTTCTTTTTTTATGTGTTTTGTTGTCCTTAGTACTGTGGCCAGTATAAAGGACCTTTATTTCAGTTCAGGGCCTCCTGTATATTTGTCTTGTTAACCCTCACCCTTCCTGTTCTCCTGCCTCTGGTATACTTTGTGAGGTTTCCATAGATGGAATCCCTATGCTGGGGAAGATTTCTTTTAGATTTGTTCTATGCCCACCTGCCTCTCGTGTTACAGTCTTCTTGTGTTCCTGCCTGGAGTCTGTATTGTTATATATGCTGTATCCACCTTTTCAGCCAGCAGCTAACCTGGCTCAAGGGCTACATCCCTCCATGAACCAAGGCTGCATGGCCCAAGCAAAGGGTCAGCGTGACACGCTTTTGCTCCTGCCCACCAGTTGACATGCAGTGCGCGCCATTGTCTGCTGCGGGGCGGCCTGAACTCAGGCCGTCCCCCTGCAGCCAATGACATGCCCAGCATGTCAGTGGCCCGGAGGAAGGGCCCGCCACAGCAGCTGGCCAGTGGGGCTTAATGTATGCCCTGCTG
The DNA here is from genome assembly GCA_009667805.1 of Leptobrachium leishanense. Taxonomy (NCBI): domain Eukaryota; kingdom Metazoa; phylum Chordata; class Amphibia; order Anura; family Megophryidae; genus Leptobrachium; species Leptobrachium leishanense. The sequence goes on from CM019068.1 coordinate 43,258,233, forward strand.
GCGTTAACGACCCGCCGCCAGTCAAAACCACACAATGCAATGCTATAGGTTGGTTTTCTAGACTTCTGACCCATAGAACCCATTCTATGATCAGTGTCACACAGTGAGGAACAAGTGATGTAAAGAATATTTTCTAAACATACAAGAGAAAAACAAAGCACATGTAAGATATCGGCAACATGAAATAAACACAATAAGGACAATTCATTTTTTGATTGTAGGGGCCCTTTAACATATCGCCATAAGAAACCAAAAGAACAAGAACTATCAACATGCCTTTCAAGTGTCATTTTAACAACATTTCAGTCTTTAGCTGTAGAGTTTTAACTGTAAAATTCAAGGTCTCTCCGGCAGTTTATATTGAACGTGACTGCCACCTAACTGCCAACACACAGACCACAACAGCCGTCTATTCATAGGTTTATATACCTACAGGGCGCACAGAATTCAGGCTTTTAACGTGCGATACAATAACCTTGGCTACAGCACATTCCACTTTAAAAAGACACCCTGCTCTGGCCATTACAGATACTGCGCCATATAGTATTCATTGAGATCCAAGTTTATTTTATCTAAGTACTTTGTGAAATCATGTAACTTTTTAAATTTCCAGAAATCTCAGAACAGCAGTAAATTATTCAATGTTTGCGTGTCTGTGTGACATCTCACAATTTGCTGGCAATACACTTCAGTCAGCCCTGTTGCGTCGGGGTAAAGTACGCCAAGAAGGACAAAATAAAGAGTGTTGGGGAAATGACTCGTGGTCAAAAGCTGAAGAAGGGATTTTTTGATAGAACAGAATAAACTTATTTTGAGGACGCAGCACGGTTTGCATTCATGAGAGGCTAGCCCCTCTGTGCGGTCATAAAGTTTTCATGGCGCACCTGGTAGGAAATCTGTGAATACATTGCAGTTAGAAGAAAACTTGAATATTTTTAAGCTGTGGATAAATAAATCATACAGCACAAATTAAAGCCATAGCCATCTAGTTGTAGAGGTTTTGCGAGCATTAAGTCACGGTTTTGTAAAGTTTTAAACTGAAGGTGTAGTTCTCCAAGTCCGACGAAACGCTATTGTACCTCATCATCGTTCCAGATAAACAGAACATTAAACCACCATCAAGAGAAATACTACTTGCACAGTATTTGGGCCAACAGAAGGTCCCATATTATCTGAATGTGCACACAATCATTTGTGTAGGACCCCCCACCCCAATAAATAAATAAACTAAGTTTGTACAAACAAGCCCAGTCAAATAACTACCATTACTCTTAAAAAAAAAAAAAAAAAACACTTCATTAAGATTAGGGAGGTAAACTAAAGCTTAAATAGCAAACACTTAACTTGACTTTGGGTGTGAAAGGGTTATCATCTCGATTTTGTATTGTAATACATTGAAAAGCGCTCATTAGCATATCAAACCCAATTTCCACACCTTTTTAAAGCAAGAGTAGTGTGCCACCTATGGAGGAGTGAAATCCAATGCTTTCTCTCTCCCCAGACACCCTGCAGAAAGAGAACACAAGCTGCATACAGCAGCACCAAACCTCACTGTAACAAAAAGTTCAAACTAATTACTACTGCAGTACAACAGCAGCAAGAGTTCAGAATACAGGGAGTGCTCTGGGGTCACTCACTACTACACAGGGATAATATTTAGGGGGTTGTAATGACTGAATATCCCTGTACAGCACAGATACAAGGTGTTACTGTAATTTCCATACACAGGTATTATGTCACATACAGATATTATTTTTATATTCTCTTAGTATCTATTGGAAGCCGCATTGCTAATAATCTCATTGAGATCACTACAAATCTCCACAAGCAGGAGAACTCACCATTTTTATTACGTATCTTTATCACAAAGAATTCCTCCCAATTCAGGGTGGCGAAGTGTCAAGACGCTAGTTCAGATAAATGCGATAGATGAATACAGTAAGCGAAAAATGGAGGGCCAAGTGCAGCGCACCTGTAGGTGTATCCCTCACCCACAAATACAAGTGATAAAAACCAAACCATGCAAATACATGTGAAGGGAGCGCACTCTATATATACCACAAAGTTAAGTACATGAAGGACATAGAGGAGTAATCAAATACTCATCTCACGTTGATCACAGAGAAACCTAAAAAACATAAAAAAACGAATAGTGATGGGCCGAACACCCCTGTGTTCGGTTCGCATGCGAACATTTGAAAAAGTTCGGATTCGAACACGATTCGAACTCAATGCAAGACAATGGGACTCAAACGTTCAATTTTTAGAGTGCCCTCCAAGAGGGCATATATGCAAGATATTGGCCATAAAAGGTGTATGGGGGTCCGGGTAGTGCCCTGGGGGACAGGAAACAAAGAAAAAAAGTTTAAAAAAAACGTTTTTAAAAGAACAGTAATTTTTCTATGAAATAAAGGTTAAGAGTAAAAATGAAAAATTACTTCAAATATCGTGCCTAGAAGGTCCCCATAACCTGCCTGTGAAGTGGCAGATTTGTAGGATGTATACAAACATTTAAAAACAAAAAAATTACATTTCAAATGATGGTAAAGGGTTTTCCTTTAATCTATTCATGAACAACTGCTTGGGGCGGCAGCCTGTATGAAAAGAGGAGACGTATTAGGACACGCAGAACAAGTTTAGTGATTTTTTTCCGCCTAAATTATGCTGAAACTTATGCAGGCTTTGGATGAAAGTAACAACAGGTGCATTAAAATTGGACCTTTGGTGCCAGCTAGTGCCTTCACACCGTAACCCCTCTGCGGTATTGTGGAAGAGAGCAGGGGTGGACTCTGCATTCAAATATTAAAATGATTGGAATCTGGTACACGCGTCAGTGCACCCAAATTTTGGGCCTTTGGTGCCAGCTAGTGCCTTCACAAAGTAACCCCTCTGAGGTATTTTGGAAAAGTGCACTGGTGGAGGTTTTGGTAATGCAGAAGAGATCCCCGATCTATTCAGTTACATCAGCATCAAGGGATTGATAGCTGCTGATCCAGGACGGATTCATTTTTATAAATGTCAGCCGGTCTACAGAGTCGGTGGACAGACGCACTCTTTTGTCTGTGACAAAACCTCCAGCAGCACTGAATGTCCTTTCAGAAAGCACGCTGGATGAAGGGCAACCTAGTAGCTCCATAGCATATTGGCCAAGTTCTGGCCAGCGATCCAATCTCAACAACCAGTAAGCCAGTGCATCATCTGCTGTAAAGGTATCCAGGTCTGCCCTTGCCCCTAGGTAGTCCTGCACCATATGGTGAAGACGCTGGCAATGGGTGCCTACATTTGACGTCCATGGGCGTCGTGGACTAAAAAAAAATTGGAAAAGGCATCAGTCAAGCGGCGCCCTTCCTCTGATCAACCGCAGCCTCAGAAGCACCTGAGTCCGCACTTAGTAACCTACCAGTGCCTGGAAAGGTGTTACACAAGTGTCGCTTTAGAGCATCCTCAAGTTGTTTCATACTGTGCTGCCTCTGAGGGCAGGATGAGCTCTGCAACCTTGTATTGTGGATCAAGTAGGGTTGCCAACCAGTAATGATCCCTCTCCTTGATAACACGAATCCTGGGGTCCTTTAGCAGGCTTTGCAGGATAAGGGGAGCTCATACAGTGTAGGTTGGAGGTGGCATTAGCTTCCAAGTGTTCCTGGTCGCTGAGGATGACCGTATCGTGCACTACCTCCTCCCAGCCACGTACTAGTCCTTGGGTTTCTGGGGACACAAAACCCTCCCTTGAGGAATCCCCACCTTCAATGCCCCCACTACTTAAATATTCCTCCTCATCCTCCTCCTCTCTGATATGAGGACCCGCAGGAATGCTGTCTGTGTAAAAACTTGAGAGCTAGGGAAGTCCTCCTCTTCCTCCCGCTGCTCTGCCTCTAGTGCCACATCTAGAATTCCCCACAGAGTGCGCTCCAGCAGGAACACTAAAGGAATTGTGTCACTGATGCATGCACTGTCCCTGCTCACTATCCTTGTTGCCTCCTCAAATGGTGACAGTACAGTGCGTGCATCCTTGATCATCAGCCACTGCGGTGGGGGGAAACCAAGTTGACCTGAACCTGTCCTTGTGCCATACTCACACAGGTACTCATTGATGGCCCTCTGCTGCTTGTGCAGGCGCTGCAGCATTGCCAATGTCGAGTTCCACCTGGAGCGCATGTCACAGATCAGACGGTTTGTGGGAAGGTGAAATTCTCTTTGAATTTCTGACAGGCGAACACTTGCTGGGAATGATCGTCTGAAGTGGCTGCAGACTTTTCTGGTTTGGCTGAGAAGCTCTGCCAGCCCTGGGTACCTGGTTAGGAAACGCTGTACCACCAGATTTAGGGTGTGTGCTAGGCATGGTACATGCGTCAACTTATGAGTGAGGTACATGACCCATTATCTGACGAGCGGTAGGCCTGAATCCCGACCCACTGTCTCGCCAAGCTCCAAGTCCGACTACAAAGTGGAGTAACACCAATAGGGCCTACTCGTTTCAACCTCGGTGAAGAATGGAGATGGCAGGCGAGACACAAGGGGGATAGATAAGGCGCAGCTCAACTCCAAGGGTTATGATTGAGAAATCTGTATTTTTAGGAGGGACTGTTATGGACAAGAAATATATATCTGCTTTAATAATAAAGGAAAGCTTAGAAAAATGCCCATTTCAAATAATTAAACTATTTTCTTATTTATTTTCTTGCTTAACACGCTATCTTAGCCAATTTCAGCACATGTAGTTCCTCTTTCTAGTATTAAGAAGAGAATATTTTGGAACATCCTGTAACAACGCCCTTGACGACGAAGGGGACAAACCGATAAGCTGAGGTTTACTTTTCTTTATTATTCAACAGAAGTCTGTAATTTCACAATTTTACTGACGATGATTAAAATATTGGGCAACAGACTGTTTTCGTTACGCACAAAGTAGCATAAAAGCTTGTATCTTTTCAATAAAGAGCAGAGACGTCACCCGGCTTTGTCCGAGAAAGACTAGCCAGCGAGTCTGTGTCGTTTCTTTCAGTGTGCACTTGAATTGATTGGCTTCTCCACCATTTGGCAGCAGCAGGCATTCGAGCAAGAGACCGTTTAAGTTTGATCTATAACAGTGGAGCAGACAGACCTCATATAAGCAGCTTTCTGGAGGTGTGGTGGATGAACAAGCTCCAGCACAGAGCCCCGTCCTGGATCCCTCCCAGCTGCAAGCAGAGTTACATTTCCTTTACAGCACACTGGGTAACTGCCCTGTCCATGCTTGCTGGACCACGTGTCTACAGTAATGTGCACCTTGCTGCTGACTGCCTTTGACAATCACTCCATAACATTGTCTTCCACGTGCTGGTATAGCCTTCCGTGAAAATAAATGGCGTTTTGGAACCTGCCACTGTGGTACAGCACATTCAGAAAATTCACGGAAGGAAGCAGAGTCCACCAGCTGGAAAGGCAGCAGCTGTAATGCGAGTAATTTTGCCAAGCTGTCATTTAGACGCTGTGCAAGGGGATGGTTGGGACTATATTTTTTCTTACGCTGCAGCAGCTGGGGCAATGAATTCTGACTGTGTAAACCTGCAGCTGATGGGATGCTGTCACATTCTGAGGAAGGACCTGGTACACCCATTACTATAACATCATCCCTGTCAGTGGAGGTTGTAGATATGGCATGACATATAGTGGGGGTAGAGACAGAGGAGGACCGATGGGAAGTGTTGTGCCAACGGGATGCATGACAGGTGGTCATATGTCGCTTCAAGCATGTGGTACCCAAGCGGCTGATGTTTCTCCCACGCTTGATCCTCTTCAGACATAGCTTACAAATAGCAACGCTGCGGTCTGCTGCACATGTCGTGAAGAACTCCCAGACAGCAGAGTTCCTGGACGTGTGCTTTGAGACAACAGCGCTCTGTACCTGAGCAGCTCTTACATCTGAGGCCTTGGACTTGCTACGGTTGCACATAGAGGATGTTGTGCCTCGTTTTTGTTGTGCCTCCTCCTCCCTTGACTCCTCTGTTCGATAAGGCACCCAGGTGGAGTCAGTGACCTCATCGTCATCACCCCCCTATCTCCTCGTCACTGGAGCCAACTTGGCAGTATGCTGCAGCTGCTAGGGGAACATGAGTGCCAGTTATTGGTGTGTCACTGGCACCCCCTTCCTCTAGGTTGATTATACTTCCTTCCTCAACCTCAGAGTTTGAATCAGAGCACTGGAGTTGCTGCGCATCCTCAAGCAGCATGTCACTGTCATTGTAGTCAAACAATTCAGCTGACTCCTCCGTGTACGGTGGTGAGGCTACGGGAGGAGTAGCTGTGGACATGGAGGCTGAATTAGATGTTTTGGCAGCTGAGGTGGACTGTAAACTACTACAAGCCTGGCTGGCAGAGGACTCTGAGGATGAGGATGGCCTGGTTAGCCAATCCTGCAAATCCTCTGTAGGTTGCTGCTGATTAAGACGGCCAGCACCAGTTACAAAGGACAAGCTTCCACCTGCAGAGGATGCATCACGTTCATGACGACCAGAGGCACAGCCTCCCGACACAGAGGCTGCTTGCCCTCTTATCGGTGTCTGGGAGCATCTGCCTGTCCTTTTTGGTCTGACATGGTGAGTAATATATAGATTAAAGATATAGGCTGATTGCCCCAGCAGTTCCCTCATCCTATAACCTCAGATCCAGGACCAGCACCTTACTTGCAATACAGCAATACAAAAAGAAAGTGGCTCGATCCTCATTTTCCTACAGAGCACCGCAAATATGGAATAACCTCTCAGACGCCATCAAATCTTCCCCCAGTCTAAAGTCCCTTAAGAGTTCCCTATTAACATACCTCAATACGGAATGCACCTGTAACATAATGACTTTATTTCCTACATATTTATTTTTCTTTTAATCTGTATATTTGGTTTTGTGTTAATATCTTGCATTTTACTATTTTGTACTTCTGTAACCATTCAATGTTCTTGAACCCAGGACATACTTGAAAACGAGAGAAATCTCAATGTATCCTTCCTGGTAAAATCCTTTATAAATAAATAAATAAATATACAGAAGTCAGTTTCAACTCTGGTATATAGATTAAAGATATTCCGAACTCTGCTATAAGTCAGGGATTTTACTGATATTTTCCCTGCAAGGCTGCCAATGTACTCTACTCTCTCTCGGATTCACTTCCTCTAATGCAGGCTGCGAAACCCTGATAGCTGGCAAGACACAGATACAACTCTGAATAGATAAACAGATGAACTCTGATTAAACTGTGTTATTGTATGGTATCTAGAATTAGATTAAAAGATATACAGATTTTCCAGAACAATGCTATAAATCAGTGATACACACCGATAGCCTTTGCAGTGCCAACACACAGATTAAAATTCACAGAACTCTGGTATAAGTCAGTGATACAGCCTGATGGCACTGCCAGCTGCTGCCAGGCTAACACACAGATTCCAATTTACAGAAATCAGATTTAACTCCGTGATACAGCCTGATATGCAAAAAACAATCTCCTCTCCTCTCTGATACACTCCTGCAACAAACACACTCTGAGGCTGCGGGGAAGCCTTATATAGCGTTCTGCGGAACTTAGCTCTGTGAGCCCATGATTGGGCAAAATTTGCCCAATCAGGACTCTGAGCCCTGATTGGTATAGTCTTGCACCTGACCTGTGGTCAGGTGCAAGGCTGTAGCCAATTACAAGCTTTAGGCCAGTGGAAAAGTGTATTATGGTCCATCGTGGTGCATTGTGGGCGATCACGTAGCGAACACGCGGAAATGTTCGCTGTACGATGAACGGTCGAAAGGCCAATGTTCGAATCGAACCGCCAGCCCATCCCTAAAAACGAACAGAATAGCGTAGCACAGTTGTTGACAATGGACATCAAATAAAGATTACGTAATTCACTCACGAAGGTGGAGTCTCTGAGACTCGTGTTTTGTGCCTTTAAACCTCTATGGGAGGGCTCCTCCCAACAAAAATGGTGGCTTTAGCGGAACTTCTCTGATGTAATAATGTTGTACCTCAAAGATAAACCGTATATAGCATAATACCTGTTATAGCTGACTGTACTATACCTGTGCTATCACTTTAACTAGTGGCTCCGCCCCAGGATGACACAGGTCAGAGGGCACGGCAGCCATCTTCAGGAGTCAGTTAGTGTGATGCAGTTATGAAGGCAGATGCATGATCCTGTGTTCCTGTAGTTATCCAAGCCTGTATATAACAGTAAGTGTCCTGCAATAAAGCAATGGTGAACCTGACAGCCCAGCCTCATATCTGAACAAGCAGAGAGCATAACAGTGGCGACGAGAATGAAATTTGTGAAGGCCTGCTCAGCCTGAAGAAAAGAAAAAAAAAACAGGGATTGAAAGCCAGATAAAGCACACTGCCATCCAGCAGCAAGATCATGGCACTGATAGGCACATTAACAGAGTTTGATGGAGAGAAAACTTCCTGGAGCTCCTGGGCTGAGAGATTAGAGCAGTACTTCAGTGCTAACACCATACCCCCTGAGAGACAGGTTGCAGTGTTTCTCACAGCCGTGGGGGCTAACACATATGACACTCTAAGAGACCTTCTGTTCCCTGAGAAACCAGCAAGCAAGGCTCTACAGGAACTTCTGAAACTATTAGAGGATCACTTTCAGCCAAAACCGCTGGAAATTGCAGAAAGGTTTCGTTTTTATCAACGGCAGCAGCAGCCGGGCGAGGATATTAAAGCCTATGTGGTGGCCCTTCGCAAATTGGCCTCCACCTGTTCATTTGGGGAGTACCTACCGACAGCTTTGAGAGACAAGTTTGTCCTGGGACTGAATAGTGAAACGATTCAAAGGAAACTTCTGACAGAAAAGGGACTCACCCTTACAAGCGCAGTTGAGATAGCATCAGTCATGGAGATGGCTGTCAGGGATACGAAGGAATTGCACCCTCAGATTCACAAAGAAGGGGTGAATGTGCTGTTACAGTTATATTCATTTAGATGGGGATTTATACTGTATAGATAGTCCTTATGCTGCCACCTAGTGGTCTTTCTGTATTGTACATGCTTTTCTCTGTTCCCTTGCTTTATTGATGATGCGCTTCCTGTGTGTGTGAATTCCCACCCTTCTTGTAAGAGCTGTAGCATGGTGTAGTTATCTAGCAGCATATGTCTCCTCATCATCGCAAGCTAAGGACAGTATCATCTTTTGGCCGCATAAAACATATCATTCCATCATCGGCTGTATCCTGTGATCTGCTGTAACCTGATGTACGGAATAAAGCAAGTTGTGGAAAGAAACAGTGTTTTGGTGAGTTCAGCTATCTGATAAGGATTGTCCTCGGTGATTGCATCTACTTATACAGGCCAGGCATAGAGGTCTCTGCAAGGGATAAATCGCTATACAACGATCAGAGTCAGAATAGTGAAAGAGGACGTTTTCAGAACCGGTTGCTACAGCCAACTGGAGATACAGACCCAAACCCTCGCCAGCTTGTTACCAGTGCGATAATACAGACCACGACTCCAAAACCTGAAGGTTTAAGGATCAACCTTGTCATCAATGTGGAAAAATGGGCCATCTCAAATGGGTTTGCCGTAATAGGAATGTACGAGGACAAAAGCAGCAGTACCCTAAGAAGACTTACAAGGTACAGAAATTTACATCATCTTCATCTGACTCAGACAACGATGAGGCATTACATAGTTTATCTATACATCGTATACACTCGTCACACCCTGCAATGACAGTACAAGTAACCATTGAAGGGAAGAGACTAAAGATGGACGTTGATACAGGAGCTGCAGTGTCAGTTATCACACAAAAACAGTGGAAACAACTTCAGATCCATGCAACTGTCCGCCCCACTCCAATAAAGCTGCAGACCTACTCAATGCAAGTACTCCATCCACTTGGTTGCGCAAAGGTAAAGGTATCATACAAGGGCCAGACAAAAAGACTACCACTATATATACTGAAAAATGGAGGACCGCCTCTCTTTGGCAGAGATTGGATCACTCATCTGGGAATGCCAGATATCATCAAGAATCCTTGCAACACCCTGACAGTTCCGTCAGGACATGATCATGGATGGGTGGAATCCTTAAAACAGCGTTTCCCTGAGGTTTTCGTTGACGAGTTAGGGAAAATCAAAAATGACTGTGTGAGGCTCAAGCTGAAACCGGATGCTCATCCCAGATTCTGCAAGGCTCGGACAGTACCGTTTGCCCTTAGAGCAGGAGTGGACGATGAACTTCTCCGGCTAGAAGAACAGGTGTCATTTCCAAGGTAGAGCGCAGTGCTTGGGCATCACCTATTGTTCCAGTAAAGAAATCAAAATGGTGAATTGCGCATCTGTGGGGATTTTCACATGGTACTGAATAGCCAACTGGAGGTTGACCAGTATCCTGTACCCAGAGTAGATTACATCTTCGTTTCACTTGCTGGGGGACAAAAGTTCACCAAGATTGATCGACAAGCTTACTTACAGTTTGAGGTCCACCCCTCTTCTCGAAAATACCTCACCATTAACATTCACAGGGGTTTGTACGAATACAATTGAATGGTGTTTGGCATTGCATCTGCACCAGCCATCTGGCAAAGAAAGATGGATGAAATTTTAGCAGACATTCCCTTCACTCAGTGTCTATTAGACGACATGCTGATCACTGGTTGCACGGACCAAGAACACAAGCAGAATGTAGAGCTCGTTTTACTTAGACTTCAGGACCAAGGTCTCAAGGTAAATTTGAAAAAAATGTAAATTCATGGTGCCTAAATTGGAGTTTTGTGGCCACTTAGTAGATGCAGAGGGCATTCATACTGCTGAAGACAAGGTAAATGCTTTAATCAAAGCTCCAGCCCCAACAAGTGTCCATCAACTACGATCCTACCTCGGCCTGCTTAACTACTATAATAAATTTCTTCCAGACCTTGCTCATACATTGTTTCCACTGCATAAGCTCCTGGAGAAACACTCCAGGTGGGACTGGTCAGCTGAATGTCAACATGCTTTTGAGTCCTCTAAACGGAAACTGTTAGCGTCATGTATGCTTGTGCACTACGACCTCCAGAAGCCTCTCACCCTGGCTTGTGATGCCTCTCCTTATGGTCTGGGTGCTGTTCTTTCCCACATCCTACCAGATGGCTCTGCGAAACCGGTGGCCTTCACCTCCAGATCCTTGATGACAGAGAGCAATTACTCTCAAATTGATAAAGAGGCACTTGCATTGATATGGGCAATTCGGAGGTTTCACCTTTACCTGTATGGTAGAGAGTTTACCATTTTAACGGATTATAAACCGCTTCTTCAAATTTTTAGCCCTGACAAAGGAATCTCTCAGACAACTGCAGCCCGTCTCCAGCGCTACGCCCTGTTCTTGGGAGCATACAGCTACCGCATACAGTATCGACGTCATGATGCCAATGCAAATGCAGATGCAATGTCCCGTCTCACAGAACTGCCTCTACAGTCGACACCATCAGTCAAGAGTTGTAGGTACACCACCTCACACCTCCTGACTTCCAGAGAGATAGCAGCCCATACTGTGAAGGATACCCTTCTGACAAACGTGCTTACCTTTATACGAGACGGCTGGCCTGCGACGGTATCACAAGAACATGAACCTTACTACAGGAAGCAAATGGAATTGTTTGTGAAGGATAATTGTGTCTTATGGGGAAACCGAGTGGTCATTCCAAAAACCCTCTAGAGACACATCTTGGACTTGTTACATACTGGTCACCCTGGAACCACGCGGATGAAACAGAAAGCATGGGGCTATGTGTGGTGGCCGAACATAGATGCAGATATCACGGCATATGTCAATGCTTGTGTAGGATGTGCACAAACTGCCAGAGACCCGCCGAGGATGCATTCAACCCTGGACTTGGCCCACGGTTCCCTGTTTTCACCTTCACTTGGATTTTGCGGGTCCCATAAAGGGACAAACCTTCTTGATTATAATTGATGCCCACTCAAAATGGCCAGAGGTCATTCCAGTTACCCAGCTGACTACAAAGGCAACAGTTGCCATATTATTCCATCTTTTTGCTTCATTTGGGTATCCCAGGGAGATTGTCACAGATAATGGTGCCCAATTCACAAGTCAGGAGTTCCAGAGTTTTGTTACGGTCCCTAATATCAAGCACAAATTAACTGCCCCCTATCACCCAGCCACCAATGGGCAAGCAGAGCGGTTTGTACAAACTTTCAAGAACTATTTCAAGGCCTCAGTAGCTGTGATTAGCCTGAGGTCCAGATCGCCTCAGCAGTTGGACTCTTTCCTGTTTACTTACAGAACTATACCACATGCCACCACTGGTACAACACCAACTGAGCTTATGTTGGGAAGACAGCCATGGACTGCTTTTGACATGCTTCGCCCTCAGACCGTTCATGAACATGTATTACAATCCCAAGAAAACATGGTGAAGTCCAAAGAGACTCCAGTTTTTGCAGCCCACCAGGAGGTCTGGACTCGATCGTATGGATCTGCCAACACTCGGTGGCTACCTGCTACCGTTGTAGAATCTTTGGGACCCAAGATGTACAGAGTCCGCCTGGAAGATGGTTCCATTACCAGATGACATGTAGACCAGCTACGGTCACGTTCACGGGTGCCTGAACCCTTGACGTCCCCAACCCTACGGGGTCCGGTGTCCACATCTAATGCGTCGAAACGACATCTGGAATGGTGTCTGGGTTGACTCGGAAACTTTGGACTCGTCTCCTGTGGGTATTTGTGACTCTGGTTCAGAGGTTCCCCCTGACCCCTCTGTACCCTCCTTGACCCCACCAGTTGATATTTTCATCCAATCCTACCGCCTCCAACACCCCGCCTGCTGGTGGGCGTCCCCAACGTCACGACGCCCTCCCGACCACTTACTTCTTCAAGAACGGATAAGAGACTTCCGCCGGTCCTCACGTAGGGCCCGGAAAGATATGGATGATGATTTGGCCCCGCAATTTTCTTCAGAAGACTAGTCATCAGTTTTTCAGTGACACTCTCCAAGTTCCTCAGATGAACTGTGTTCGATTGTTATGGTTGTTGATTTGTTACTAGGTTTTTGTTATGTTGTTCTGGTTTTGTTTTTGGTGGGGAGGAAGGTGTTATAGCTGACTGTACTATACCTGTGCTATCACTTTTTTTTACTTTTCAAGATTTTTATTTTTATAATAGACAAAAGGGTCACAGACCAACTAGCAAGATGGCCTCGCAGGGCCAGATGTGACACTCACAGAAAAAGCACACACAATGTAAGGGGGGAAGTGGGGTCACAAGGGAAGCTGCGGAATGTCCAAAAATGTGGAGGGGGGAACAATAACAAGGGGGTACAAAAACTCAGCAGGAGGGCTGATCCAGTGATGGTGGTCGCCGAGGGAGCACCAGGGGAAATAATAAAAAAAAAAAAGGATGATAATGGACTGCCAAGTATATCATGGCATTCCTGGCTCACCCCGGCAACACTAAGGGAACCGAGGGCCATGGAAGAGGCCACGAGGCCGGGGAGACCTGGGGCCGAGAGGACGGGCAGGGCCTAGGTAGCCATCCTGACGGCTCGCCCAGGCTTCTTCCCTATGTCCCACATCACAAACAAAATTTTAAAAAAAAAAAAAAAATATGGGGGGTGGTGGGGAGTCCCGTGCTCCCTCCGACACATAACGTTAAGCCCAATAAGTCGGCAGGCAGAACCACAATATCATTTAGGAGTGCATGGGGGGGGACAACAATTAAAAGACAAATGAGAATCAGTGGTAAAACATCAAGGGGGGTTTTCAGCTAGAGCGCGGTGGGGGGTGTCAGCAGTGGGGGGTTTAGGTCACAGTCCAGAATCCGTAATGTTAGAGGGCAGCAGGGGGGGAGGACATGTCTCAACCAGTGTCTAAACTCAAAGGGACGCACAGGGCACCAACAGAGTCCAGGAACAAGGAGTCACACGAGACGCCATCTCCGTCAGTTTCAGTGGCCTGAGGCAGCTGCACAGCACCGCAGAGCTCCAGAGTGGGAGGCACGCCAGCAGCCAAGAGGAGAATCCAGTTAGGCAGGGAGGTCGTCCCCACGGGAAAATAATCTCTGCCATGGCACAGAATGCGCTGCAGGGCCATCTCCCTTATGGGCTGACCAGAGCTCCCTGCAACAACCGGGTCCAGACAGTAAGCGTCGCGGGGTTTTGGCTTCCAGGGAAGTGCCATCATCTGTACCTCAGGTAGCACCGCCGGCCTCCCCCCCTCCACAGCCCCCGATAGTGTCCCAGGATCCGTCTGCAGAACCGCAGCCTCGAGCTCGTGTGGCTCCGCACTCGGTCGCCCATTTAAAAGGTGCCCTCCGGCGTCGCCAACATCAGAAATATCCAGACAGATACGCAGCATCCACATCTCAGCTCTCCAGATCTCCCGCAGTTCGTCAAGGAGGAGCCGCAGGTCTTCCCTAGTAGCGGGGAGATCATTACCAGGCCGGCGGTCAAACGGCTGTGGGCAGCACCTGGAGTCCCCACCTGGTGCCCCCATCCGGTCAAAAGAGCCTCTCCTCCCGGAGACATCTGTGTGTGGCGGTAAAGTCATCAGGGGTCCAGTAGCTGTGGCGCTGGGCATAGGAATTAAATCCAAAACTTTAAGAGGCTGCAAAGATGGCCGCCGGAGAGTAGGCCGCATCTGCAGGTCCGAAGTCCGGTATCGGCTCCAACGAGCTCTAAAACACCCAGATCTCGTCTGGAGAATCGGTCCCCACCTCTAAGGCACCAGATCGTCTGGATGGGGCTCACAAAGTTGACAGGGGGACGCTGAAATCCAAAGTATTTCGAGTGTCAGCTAGAGCGCTCAGTGAGCAGCGTCCTCTCCTGTCAGTAGTCAGCTCCGCCCCCCCCTGTGCTATCACTTTAACTAGTGGCTCCGCCCCAGGATGATCAGAGGGCAAGGCAGCCATCTTCAGGAGTCAGTTAGTGTGATGCAGTTATGAAGGCAGATGCATGATCCTGTGTTCCTGTAGTTATCCAAGCCTGTATATAACAGTAAGTGTCCTGCAATAAAGCAATGGTGAACCTGACAGCCCAGCCTCATATCTGAACAAGCAGAGAGCATAACAATACCATAGATAAACAGTTCGTATGATAGAAAGCGATGGATCCACTCACGTGTTCCAGAGCCTCCCAACCATGGTGGCTCAGTATATGGGCATGGGACCATTTTCTCTTGAAAAGGGGGGTCTCACCCGTGCAGAATGGCGAAAGCTTGATATCTGCAGAGTTCCCAGAATCTCCTCCGTGTGAGATAGTGAAGTCCTGAAGTGTACAAAGTAACCAGAGATTCCTCTGATATAGAAAAATGTGTAATACTACTGGGGATAAGGTTAAAAAATTAGAGTTATTTAACTGAACAAAATAAAAACACACAGTCAGGTCCAGAAATATTGGCACATCGACACAATTCTAACATCTTTGGCTCTATACACCACCACAATAGAGTTGGAATGAAACAAACACAATGTGCTTTAACTGCAGACTGTCAGCTTTAATTTGAGGGAATGTACATCCAACTCAGGTGAACGGTGTACGACTTACAGCAGTTAACAAGTGGGAGGCACATCTGCAAAGGGACCAAAAGGTAATGGGACAGAATAATAATAATCATAAATCAAACTTTCCCATCTTAATACTTGGTTGCAAATCCTTTGCAGTCAATCACAGCCTGAAGTCTGGAACGTATAGACATCAGACGCTGGGTTTCATCCCTGGTGGTGCTCTGCCAGGCCTCTACTGCAACTGTCTTCAGTTCCTGCTTGTTCTTGGGGCATTTTCCCTTCAGTTTTGTCTTCAGCAAGTGAAATGCATGCTCAATGGGATTCAGGTCAGGTGATTGACTTGGCCATTGCATAACATTCCACTTCTGTCCCTTCAAAAACTCTTTGGTTGCTTTTGCAGTATGCTTTGGGTCATTGTCCATCTGCACTGTGAAGCGCCGTCCAATGAGTTCTGCAGAGAATATTGCTCAAAACACTTCAGAATTCATCCTGCTGCTTTTGTCAGCAGTCACATCATCAATAAATACAAGAGAACCAGTTCCATTGGCAGCCATACATGCCCACACCATGACACTACCACCACCATGCTTCACTGATGAGGTGGTATGCTTAGGATCATGAGCAGTTCCTTTCCTTCTCCATACTCTTCTCCTCCCATCACTCTGGTACAAGTTGATCTTGGTCTCGTCTGTCCATAGGATCTTGTTCCAGAACTGTGAAGGCTTTGTTAGGTGTTGTTTGGCAAACTCTAATCTGGCCTTCCTGTTTTTGAGGCTCACCAATGGTTTACATCTTGTGATGAACCCTCTGTATTCACTCTGGTGAAGTCTTCTCTTGATTGTTGACTTTGACACACATAAACCTACCTCCTGGAGAGTGTTCTTGATCTGGCCATCTGTTGTGAAGGGTGTTTTCTTCACACAGGAAAGAATTCTACGGTCATCCACCACAGTTGTTTTCCGTGGTCTCCCGGGTCTTTTGGTGTTGCTGAGCTCAGTCACTGGTGCATTTCTGCTTTTTGAGAATGTTCCAAACAGTTGTTTTGGCCACGCCTAATGTTCTTGCTATCTCTCTGATGGGTTTGTTTTGTTTCTTCAGCCTAATGATGGCTTGCTTCACTGATAGTGACAGCTCTTTGTATCTCATCTTGAGAGTTGACAGCAACAGATTCCAAATGCAAATAGCACACTTGAAATTAACTCTGGGCCTTTTATCTGCTCATTGTAATTGGGGTAATGAGGGAATATCACACACCTGGCCATGGAACAGCTGAGAAGCCAATTGTCCAATTACCTTTGGTCCCTTAACAAGTGGGAGGCACATCTGCAAACTGCTGTAAGTCCTACACCGTTCACCTGAGTTGGATGTACATACCCTCAAATTAAAGCTGACAGTCTGCAGTTAAAGCACATTGTGTGTGTTTCATTCCAACTCCATTGTGGTGGTGTATAGAGCAAAAGATGTTAGAATTGTGTCGATGTCCCAATAATGTCTGTACCTGACTGTATAGGACCATAATAAACTGAAACGTTTCGCTTGCTACCCTGCAAGCTTCATCAGTCGGATCTTTATCATAGTTACAGTGACAGTGTCAGGACTGTCAGGCAAAAAAAAAAAATAAGATAGCAGGGAGAGTTCTCAGTCTCCCTCTGATCTCCCTGTGGTTCTGTAAGATTGCGCAGGGCTTGCAGCCCAGCAGCACAACAGTCCATGGAGTCCAGCCCAATTAGTCTAGTAGTTTTTTTTCCCCCTTTTACAGTTGATTTTACTCACCTTTTGTCCCTCGATGCATGCACAGCTCCTCCTCTTTGTCTCAGGAACCCCGACGTCCCGGTGCAACTTACATAGCGTTGGGACCGCTACAGATGTGTGCACTTTACATATACAAGATCCGATGGATTGGAGCTGTGCACATGCGCAGATCCAATCCATTCCATTGGCTGTCTCTGAGACACTCGCTGCAGGAATTGGTCTTAGAAGGGGGGGACCAATCATCTGGGAAATTAAAGAATTCTGGCAGCTGGTGACACTGGGTGGGGTAGAGGAACCTCCAACTTCCTCCAATGAGGCCAGAACAGATCGAGGCAGTGGGGTGGAGGGGGGGCACTCATCACATCCTGGCCACTTTAGGCACCAGAATGTCTTAAAAAGGGACACTCTACTCCACCTGATCACTTCGTTTTAGAGTGTTCACTTAAATCAATCATGCAAGCGCTTTCTATTTAAGGAACACATTTTTAAGTCAAACAATCAACAATATAAACAGCTATATTTAGTAAGTGATGACAGGGTTGTTTTCTGTGCCCCATACACGTCAAGAGAAAACATGGGTTTGTTTCTGTTTTTTTAAAAATGACAAGCAGCACAAATACATAGCAAAACAAGGCCAACATGGTGGATTTTTGGGTTAGTTTTGTCTTGTTGACATAGAAGCAAACAAAATACTAAGCAAAAGTTTAAAACAGAACACAGCAGAAGGTTATGGCTTTGGAAGAATCATCTGGGAACCATTTTTGACTTCAATAAAAGCGTAACCAATGTAATTACAAATGAGTAAGAACACATCGTGCTAACTTTTAATTAAGTTGTCATAGGAACTCTATTAGTCAACATTTGGCTAATAGGACAGATAATAAATCAGACCCTAATGACACAAGAATTACAATGAACATGAGGACAATTATAATTCATAAACAATCCAGAATTAACATAATCTGAGTGTATTGTAAAGCAGAAATGCAATGCGTAACCTTAATACACTGCACATTTTTCACATATAAACGTTGCTGGCATCTTTTAGGATCTTGTAGAATTAACAAGTCCCTTAAATTGACAACATGAGGAAAATTACCCATGGAACAAAAATTACTGGAACAACAAAACGGATATCAGACCTCAGCCTTGTCCTTCAGCTACAATATTGTATCCTGTGATTCTATTTGTTCCCTGTTAGTTTCTATCCATACCCTCACAGTGGTCAGGGTAGCCCTTTTGGCAGAGCAAGCATGGCATACTTTGTTTGAGAGTAACAACTGGTGTGGCTCATATGACCCACTATGGCATGCAGGGCGGCCATTGGGGGTAACAGTCCATGATATGTTCAGGGGCCCAATGGCTCCAGACGGCCCTGGCCAAACCCTGTGCACTTTGACATAAGGATACCCCGTGCCACCCAGGACTGGCCCACAAAGATATCAATAAATTTCCTGGTGGGCCACTGCATCTGGGGCTGGTAAGAGCACCCTGAATCATCGCTGAGTGAGCGATTAGTAAGGTCTAGAGTTGTGCATTCGTTTCGGAAAAATTCTGAATTTGTAACGGAATTTGATCATTCGTATTCGGAAGTACTTCCGAATAACGAATCGATACGATACGAATTCGAAACGAAACTCTATATAACGAATTTATTTCGTTTTACACTGTGTCATCATCATAAAAGAAAACTTTGTATAACTGATAGTTGATATCAATTTGAAAGTTCATTTCAAATATCGAATTGATCTTAACTTACAATACAAGTAATAGTCAGCAAAGGACTTTATGAAACAAGTTTTAATTTTGTTTCACTGTTTAATTTGACTCAAATACTAAATCTGTGACACAGCTTAAAATTTAACCTTAGCTTTTCTTTTAAACAGCAAAATTTGATTAATTGGGGTTTTATCTAGTGATGCAAAATTCGAATTGATATCAACTATCGAATTGATATATTAAATTCGAATAGATTCAAAATTTCAAAGATCGATCCGAAAGGAAATTAGTTAAATTCCGAAAACGAAAGGATTTAAAAACGTAATGAAAGGAAACTAAACAAAACATATTTTTCAGTCATGCACATCCCTAGTATGGTCTGCAGCAGGTTGAGTTGCAGACCAAAGCTCTGCCACATACTGGAGGGGGAAGAGTTTACTGAAAAAGGCAGCTGATGGAAGGGGGGCCCTGACCAATGGTTTAGTAAGGGGTCTCATGAATTCTGATGGAACAGCAATCCTTACCATATATGGTGCAAATGAAATCCTAACAAAGGGTTGTGGTTAGCTGGCTCTGTATTCTCTGATTCCACTGCATCCTCTATTGCAAAAACCGGCTTAAATGGCAGTATTACAGTGCCGAAAACAAGTCAAACGGCAAAAAGAAAAACTTTACAGCGCGGCTTTCCCTTTTACTGTTTGTATTATAGTTCTGAGAAGCGCCGGTGTTTCTCGTCAGTTTTTGCAACACAGATAAACACTGGCGCTTAGAGAATAACCTCCATAGTATTTTGGAGCGATTAGAAACTTTGATTAACATGAATGTGTATTATATTGTCAGATAGGATTTGTCGATGTTGTCCGCTCTCATTGTAATGTAACCCTCTCTATATTGCACCCTTTGTTAACCGCTGCAGAATACCAGGGTGCTTAATGAAAATAATAATAGATGTGTGCGTCATACTTCAATGTTTCCACATGGTGGTGCTATAATACACAACAGTAGAAACAAATACTTGCTCTTTTTATGACACATCAGCAATGTTTAAAACGTTTCCACACCAGGAAAGTTATGTCTTGTACAATGTGTGTAATTTAAAACAAAACAGCTTTAAAAAGTAAATACTTATTCTATTATATATTACTAGGAAGAAAGCCTGCCCAGAGGGCAGTCTATGACGTGAAGCAGCTCACATGAATATATATATATGTATATATATATATATATATAGGCCCCAGCTCACATGGGTGGGTGTAATCGCTCCCAGCTCACATGGTTGGGTTTAAGTGCCCCCAGCTCAGACGCTGGATGCGTGCGCAGCCTCTACCTGTTGGCGACGCTCGCATCCTGTAACCGCCACGGCACGTGCCGCAGCGGTGGATGCGCGTGCGGCAGCCGGGTAGAAGCTGCGAGCGCATCCGGCTCTACAGGATGCGCGCGCAGCCTCTACCCGGCTGCTGCGTGCGCATCTTGTAACCGCTGCGGCACACGCACAGCCGGCGCGTGCCGCGGCAGTTGCATGCGCGCGGCCAACCGCTGCTGGTTGCGCGCGCATGCGCAGTACAGGCTTGGCGACGGACACGCCAAGCCTTACTGTATTAGGTTATAGATATTATACGTATTCAGTAGAAAAGGAGATTACAGCGATCCATGCTGCATGTTTCAAGAGAGGATAGAACTGGATAACACCTGGGACGCAATTCATCACCAAGCAGAATGTGCCCAGGGGTTGGATGGTATGAATTGGTCCCGCTTATAGTTTTTGGATGTTCATTATTTGGTTCAAGATAAAGAACATAGAGCAGTGGTTCCCAACTGCGGTCCTCAAGTTCCCCCTAACAGGACAAGTTTTGCAGATCACCTTGGGGAAATGCAGACGGAATCCTGCAATCACTGAGCAGCAAATCATATCACCTGTGCTGTGCTTCAGATATCTGGCAAAACTGGCCCGGCCTGTTAGAGTGACCTGGGGACCAGGGTTGGGAAACACTGACATAGTAAAATAACCCTGTGGATACAGTGCACTGTGTAATGCACAAAGATCTTGAGCAAAACTGGATTTCCTAAGTTTAATAGAAGTTTCATGGGTGCACCCTGTACCCGCACCCTCGTCTCTTGCCATCAGGAGTTTGCGAGTTGGTCCCTTTTTATGGAACTCCCTGCCCTGCAAAATTAGACGCTCCCTGTCTCCAGTCCTTCAAGAAGTCTCTGAAAACACATTACTTTAGGAGAAGCCTATCAGCTCACTCCAAGGATCCCCCATTGTACCATTCCTGCGCCATCTTCCCACACAGAGACTCCATTCACCCCACTACGTCACATACTCTGTCATTTACTCTCACCTACTGTGTCACCCCTCTCCTCTTAGATTGTAAACTCTCGAGCAGGGTCCTCTCTCTTACGGTGTGTCTAACTTGTATGCATATCTGTTATTATGTTCAACCTATTATATACAGCACTATGGAATGTGTTGGCGCTTTATAAATACTTGTAACTGAAATGGGCAGTGCATCCCTGTATCACTGAGATGTTATGCGACTGCTGAGTGCATCACCACATGCAATTACAGTTATTTATGAAGCGCCAACATATTCCACAACGCTGCACAATAAGTAAGACAAAACAAACAGGTCTGACACATTGAGAACGATCTGAAAAGAGAACCCTGCTCACAGGAGCTTATGGTGTAAGACAGTCGTTCCCAATCCTGGTCCCCCTAACAGGCCAGGTTTGCAGGATATCTGAAGCACAGCACAGGTGATTGCAGGATTCAGTCTGAATGTCCCCAAGGTAATCCTTAACCCTCTAACGCCGGGTGGTGCCCAGAGGAAGGGGGGGTCAATGCCAGTAAGCCCCACTGCAAGGTGCTGCGGTGGACCTCTCCTTCGGCCAGCCCATGCAGTTAAAGCACATCATAGGCTGCAGGGGGACGGCCTGAGCGCAATGGTGCACGGCATGCGCCGACTCCTGGACAGGGCCAAGGCGGCCCGTAGAAGTCAATGGGGTGTACTAATATATGCCTCATGTCTTCAAAGCACACCCGCTGCAGGGATGGCATGATACGCCCTGCGGCAGGAAATGGTTAAAATCTGGCCTGTTAGGGGAACTTTATGACCAGGGTTGGGAAACACTGATGTAAGAGAACCTGAATCTTTTTCAAATGCTGCACCGTCAGTGGTCTTCAAGTCTGCTGTAGAGGTTTGGGAGAGGGTAATTTCTTGGTGGGGATGGACTGAGAGATCAGGCCTCATTTGAAGACCTGAGGTGAGGCGCGTTGAGTTGCTCAGCCGCTGCAAGTGCTAAGTTAGCAACTTGCCACTGAACGCCGTTCTGCTGCTCAGCACTGCTAACTTAGCACTTACAGTGACCCGGAGGAGAGGTGCTGCGAGTAGCTGAGTGTGACGTAGTAAAGATGGCCGCCACCATGAAGCAAGTAACAATTCAGTACGGCAATGTTAATTTTGAGGTTTTTTGTTCACCAAAGCACAAAATATTTATTTATTGTTTACCCCGGCACATATACATATATTACAGCTCAATTATATTTTGTTTCAGAAGTAAACATTACGTTTATTCAATAAAAACTATCATTTGTGGTGTGTACATACAATACAGAATTGTGCTGACTGCTTTTCTTTATCATATATACCTCAACTGTCGTCCGAGTCAGGGCTCAAGTCGAGAGGGGAATGGCGTTCCCGCACTTCTCCCACAGCGAGAACGCTGCTGGAATGCAGCGTTCCCGCTGTGGCCCGAGCCCGAAAGGCTGGAGCAGGCGGCCGCCGCACATTGCCGGCGGCCGCGTGCTTCCTGTTAGAACGGCCCGCTGACAGGAAGTGGAGCCGCTCGCCTGGCTGTTTCATCGATCCCAGGCGAGCGGCTGCACTTCCTGTCAGCGGCCGTTCTAACAGGAAGCATGCGGCCGCCGGGCGCAGAGAGGTGAGCTGGGGGCATATCCATGTAACGCTGGGGGGCATATCCATGAGCTGGGGGGGCAAATCTATGTAACGCTGGGGGGCATATCCATGATCTGGGGGCCCAAATCCATGAGCTGGGGGCAGTATCCATGTAATGCTGGGGGCATATCCATGAGCTGGGGGGGCAAATCCATGAGCTGGGGGCAGTATCCATGTAATGCTGGGGGCATATCCATGAGCTGGGGGGGCAAATCCATGAGCTGGGGGCAGTATCCATGAGCTGGGGGCAGTATCCATGTAACGATGGGGGGCATATCCATGAGCTGGGGGGGCAAATCCATGAGCTGGGGGCAGTATCCATGAGCTGGGGGCATTTCCATGAACTGGGGGCACTATCCAAGTAACGCTGGGGGGCATATCCATGAGCTGGGGGGGCAAATCCATGAGCTGGGGGCAGTATCCATGAGCTGGGGGGTATATCCATGAGCTGGGGGGCATATCCATGAGCTGTGGCATTTCCATGAGCTGGGGGGCATATCCATGTGCTGGGGCATTTCCATGTGCTGGGGGCATATCCATGAGCTGGGGCATTTCCATGAGCTGGGGGGTATATCCATGAGCTGGGGCATTTCCATGAGCTGGGGGGCATATCCATGTGCTGGGGCATTTCCATGAGCTGGGGGGCATATCCATGTGCTGGGGCATTTCCATGAGCTGGGGGGCATTTCCATGTGCTGGGGCATTTCCAAAGCTGGGGGCATTTCCATGAGCTGGGGGCACTATCCATGTAACGCTGGGGGGCATATCCATGAGCTGGGGGGTATATCCATGAGCTGGGGGGCATTTCCATGAGCTGGAGGGCATTTCCATGAGCTGGGGGGCATTTCCATGAGCTGGGGGGCATTTCCATGAGCTGGGGAGCATTTCCATGAGCTGGGGGGCATATCCATGAGCTGGGGGGCATTTCCATGAGCTGGGGGGTATTTCCATGTGCTGGGGCATTTCCATGAGCTGGGGGGCATATCCATGTGCTGGGGCATTTCCATGAGCTGGGGGGCATTTCCAAGAGCTGGGGGGCATATCCATGAGCTGGGGGTATATCCATGAGCTGGGGGGCATTTCCATGAGCTGGGGGCATTTCCATGAGCTGGGGGCACTATCCATGTAACACTGGGGGGCATATCCATGAGCTGTGGGGTATATCCATGAGCTGGGGGGCATTTCCATGAGCTGGGGGGCATATCCATGAGCTGGGACATTTCCATGAGCTGGGGGGCATATCCATGAGCTGGGGGGCATTTCCATGAGCTGGGGGGCATTTCCATGTGCTGGGGCATTTCCATGAGCTGGGGGGCATTTCCATGAGCTGGGGGGCATATCCATGTGCTGGGGCATTTCCATGAGCTGGGGTATATCCATGAGCTGGGGGCAGTGGCGTCGTAACGTGGGGGCGGGGGGTGCGGCCCGCACCAGGTGACACCCGCCCTTAGGGTGACACCGTCACCCTAAGGGCTGGTGTTTCACCTTCTGCCGCCTGTTCGCTCCCTGCGAGCGTCCAAAGCATTCAGCTTCGGCGCTCGCCTGGAGGAAACACGTCACCAGCAATCGCGGCTGGTCACGTGGCTCCCCCAGACGAGCGCCCAAGCTGCGTGCCGCCGGATGCTCAGAAGGAGCGAACACGCGCGGCGGAGGTGAGCTGGGCCATATCCAGGAGGTGAGCTGGGCCATATCCAGGAGGTGAGCTGGGCCAAATCCATGGGGGCCTGGGGCATATCCATGAGGAGCTGGGGAAAATCCATGAGCCGCTGGGGCAAATCCATGAGGAGCTGGGGCAAATCCATGAGGAGCTGGGGCAAATCCATGAGGTGAGCTGGGGCAAATCCATGAGGTGAGCTGGGGCAAATCCATGAGGTGAGCTGGGGCAAATCCATGAGGTGAGCTGGGGCAAATCCATGAGCCGCTGGGGCAAATCCATGAGGAGCTGGGGCAAATCCATGAGGTGAGCTGGGGCAAATCCATGAGGTGAGCTGGGGCAAATCCATGAGGTGAGCTGGGGCAAATCCATGAGAGCAGCTGGGGCAGTATATCCTTGAGCTGGGGCAATATCCATGTGCTGGGGAATATCCATGAGCTGGGGAATATCCATGAGCTGGGGGGCATATCCATGTGCTGGGGCATTTCCATGAGCTGGGGTATATCCATGAGCTGGGGGCAGTGGCGTCGTAACGTGGGGGCGGGGGGTGCGGCCCGCACCAGGTGACACCCGCCCTTAGGGTGACACCGTCACCCTAAGGGCTGGTGTTTCACCTTCTGCCGCCTGTTCGCTCCCTGCGAGCGTCCAAAGCATTCAGCTTCGGCGCTCGCCTGGAGGAAACACGTCACCAGCCAATCGCGGCTGGTCACGTGGCTCCCCCAGACGAGCGCCCAAGCTGCGTGCCGCCGGATGCTCAGAAGGAGCGAACACGCGGCGGAGGTGAGCTGGGCCATATCCAGGAGGTGAGCTGGGCCATATCCAGGAGGTGAGCTGGGCCAAATCCATGGGGGCCTGGGGCATATCCATGAGGAGCTGGGGAAAATCCATGAGCCGCTGGGGCAAATCCATGAGGAGCTGGGGCAAATCCATGAGGAGCTGGGGCAAATCCATGAGGTGAGCTGGGGCAAATCCGTGAGGTGAGCTGGGGCAAATCCGTGAGGTGAGCTGGGGCAAATCCATGAGGTGAGCTGGGGCAAATCCATGAGGTGAGCTGGGGCAAATCCATGAGGTGAGCTGGGGCAAATCCATGAGCCGAGCTGGGGCAAATCCATGAGCCGCTGGGGCAAATCCATGAGGAGCTGGGGCAAATCCATGAGGTGAGCTGGGGCAAATCCATGAGGTGAGCTGGGGCAAATCCATGAGGTGAGCTGGGGCAAATCCATGAGGTGAGCTGGGGCAAATCCATGAGAGCAGCTGGGGCAGTATATCCTTGAGCTGGGGCAATATCCATGTGCTGGGGAATATCCATGAGCTGGGGAATATCCATGAGCTGGGGCATATCCATAAGAGGAGCTGGGGCAAAATCAATGAGAGCAGCTGGAGCATTATCAATGAGAGCAGCTGGGGCATTATATGCATGAGAGGAGCTGGGGCAGTATATCCATGAGAAGAGCTGGGGCAATATCCATGAGAGGAGCTGGGGCAATATCCATGTGTGCTGGGGGCAGTATCCATGAGAGCTGGGGGCAGTATCCATGAGAGCTGGGGCAATATATCCATGTGTGAGCTGGTCTGGGGCAATATATCCATGTGTGAGCTGGTCTGGGGCAATATATCCATGTGTGAGCTGGTCTGGGGCAATATATCCATGTGTGAGCTGAGGCGCAATATATCCATATGTGAGCTGGGCCAATATATATCCATGGGTGAGCTGCTGGGGGCAATATATAACTGTGAACTGGGGCAATATATCCATATGTGAGCTGGGGGCAATATATATCCATGGGTGAGCTGCTGGGGGCAATATATATCCAGAGCTGCTGGGGGCAATATATCCAGAGCTGCTGGGGGCAATATATATCCATGTGTGCTTTCACTGCCTTCGAACAGGCATCGTACTTGCTGGCAGTTGGCAAAAATTTGTGTGAGCATATGAGAGAGCTCCACAGCAATAAACGTCTCAGTAATGTGCGCTGTGTGTATGAGCATTCAGTGTTATATGGGAGTACTGATTTAGTAGTTAGAGTAGTTAAAAAAAATCCGTAAAACTCGGGGGGGGGGTGACACCAAAGTTACCGGCACCGGGTGACACCAACCCTAGTGACGCCACTGGCTGGGGGGCATATCCATAAGACCTGGGGGCATTATCCATGAGACCTGGGGGCAATATCCATGAGACCTGGGGGCAATATCCATGAGACCTGGGGGAAATATCCATGAGACCTGGGGGGCATTATCCATGAGAGCTGGGGCATATATCCATGAGACCTGGGGGCACTATCCATGAGACCTGGGGGCAATATCCATGAGACCTGGGGGCATTATCCATGAGACCTGGGGCAATATCCATGAGACCTGGGGGCACTATCCATGAGACCTGGGGGCAATATCCATGAGACCTGGGGGCATTATCCATGAGAGCTGAGGCATATATCCATGAGACCTGGGGGCATTATCCATGAGACCTGGGGCATTATCCATGAGACCTGGGGGCATTATCCATGAGACCTGGGGGCAATATCCATGAGACCTGGGGGCATTATCCATGAGACCTGGGGGCAATATCCATGAGACCTGGGGCATTATCCATGAGACCTAGGGGCATATATCCATGAGACCTGGGGCATTATCCATGAGACCTAGGGGCATATATCCATGAGACCTGGGGGCATATATTCATGAGAGCTGGGGGCATTATCCATGAGACCTGGGGGCATATATCCATGAGATCTGGGGGCACTATCCATGAGACCTGGGGGCACTATCCATGAGACCTGGGGCAATTATATCCATGTGAACTGGGAAAAAATATCCATATAACCAGTGCCATGTATATTATTCTGGGGGTCCAGTGCTGTGTATATAATTCTGGGGGTTCTGGGCCTGGATATATATAAAACGCGTTAGTCCAGTTGCCAAAATCGCAAGTATACCTGTACGTAGTGATACCTTTCACTGATCAGTATAGTTTCCAGTTTACATTTAAAAGACAAGCTTTCAAGAGTGTAAAGTTAACCCAATAAAAATGGTATCACCGGCTCGTCCGGCTATACTCGTGATATATATATTTTTTCTTTAGGTAATAGGGGTTGAGGAATTCGTGGGTGAGTTCCCTCACTTTTTTTCCCAGGACTTGACCCCTGGTCCGAGTCATACGAAAGTGTGAACGAAAAGCAATCTGAATAACGAGCCACTGTTTCCTCATAATAAAGAGATTGCAGCAGTTGGCTGTTGATCTAAATTGTTGCAAATATAAGGATAAATTGCTTTGAAAATGTTCTTCCGATAACGACATCTGTATCTCATTCGTAGTTATTACAAAGATGGCCTCAGCCTCAGTTTCTGCTAATAAAACTGCAGAAACTACAGCTTTCATTAAAAAATCGGCCATTTTGCTTCGAAATTTGCATCCAAAGCGTCCAGTGGCACTGCTGCAGCAAACTGAATTGCTGTGCTGCAGCAATTCAGCACCTGCTGAGGAGCTGAACGCGGCTCTGGATGTGTGTGATCCCACGACTCCATCCACTGGGGATGCCTCCTGCTGCAGTATTAGCCATATTTGCATTAGCCCAGGAGCCGTGGTTTTGGGCCCATTTAAATCTGACTCCATCGGGCAGGACAAATCACGACGCCAGTCAGGCCTGAGGTTATGTTTTTTTTTTAATGAGTAGACATCCAAAAGAGGCTAAAATAAGATTTTACTGACATGGGACTTTAATAGAAGGGGGGGGTTGTGGACAGTGGTACAAAGGAGAGGTGTTACTGCATAAACCGAGGGGAAAAACACTAAGGATGTATTTACTGTTCAATCAAATCTCTCATCATTTCCTTTTTTGTTTTATAAATGAAATCTTTATTATGCTTAATTAATAATGCTGTTATTCACAACTTGGAGTTATAGCAGCCGTCGCTGCTGGAATCCATTCAGGGTTATTCAAAGAGATCCGAATTGCTTGAGAAAGGTAACCAAATGCTGAAAATCAACGTTCGGTTACCTTTCCTGACCATTCGGCTATTCAGAGAGCAGGCAATTCGCCAAATCCTGGCGAATTGCCTGCACATACGGTGCCTGTTCGAGGGCAGTGAAATCCCCATGAAAAAGCACTGCTTCGGTTATTCAGAGAACACAAACCAGCAGTGAAAGGTTCCCCTAATGCCCTGCCATTCGGTGGTTTAATTCGGCAAGTTTATTCAGGAGAATCCCATAGACTTCAATGTTAAAAATATTCCCGTTTTAATTCAATATCTAATAAAAACGTTCATTATAAAATTCTGCAGTAAAGAGTCTCTTTATTTATAGATTTTTTAGGATATTTTAAGCATTTTTCTGGATTTTTTTTTTAAAGTCCGATTTGTTTTTTGTTTTTTTAAAGTTTACTTATTTTTTCTGTAACAGCCCTCTTTATTATCATTCCTGGACCTCATATGTAAATTTCAGACATTTTCGCTCAGTAGTTTCTTTGCAAACAGAGTTTCACTTTTCAAAACATTCAAGCAAACTGTTTTGCTAATTTATTCAATCTATTCGTCTGCAGTGTCGGCTTTTTTCGGCGGCTGCGCTGTGTGTGATCGACTCCTGCTTGGGTTTTTCTGGCGTCGTCGACGGGTTAATCCAGATGTTTATGCGGGTTTTCAGCGTGCATTCGCCGGGTTTTCAGCAGCTTTTCCCTGCACTTCGACAGCCCTGTGGTGCTTGCTGAATACACCGCAGGGTCGCCGAAATGGGAAAGCAGATTTGCACCGAATTGAAGAGAACGAAAAGTCACCGAACGTGCGGTGACTTTTTCGATTCTCTTTGAATAACCCTTATTGTGTTCCTTATTACACACTGAAAATTCTAAATCGGATTCTAGTGGCATCGTCACCGCATTGCTGCACTTCATGCAGGAAGGAAGGAAGCCAATTGATTTCTTACCTGCACTAAATTAAATTTACATATTGCAGGGATGTTTACACATACTGCCCTGCAGCATGAATAAATTATACATGTCCAGGAAAACCTAGAAGAGCTGGCAACCTTAGCAGGGAGTAAAAAGGTACACAAAAGCTGCGTTATAGGTGCGCATAAAGCCGAGCAACTTGACTTTCAATAACAAAAAGGTGCATTTACAGGAGGCAACGCATTAATTATACCGAGACTCACACAATTGTTACAGGCAGCACCTAATGGGATAGAGCCCCGGGCTCACAGAGTGCATTGAATAGATGTAGGGGTGGGGTGTTACCTGCCTAAAACAATGAGATGTAGTTCATCTGGAAGCCCATCTTGATAAAATAAATTGATTTACCACCTGCAGTACAGGAATAACACAGACTGTACTTAATGCAATGTGGTCGTGTAGTTTTCCAGACAGTGAAAAGAATTTTATATTTTTCTATGAAAAAAGCAGCAGACGTTTGTGCATAGAAGTAGTTTGAGTGATTGCGCCTCTTGTATCTGTTGGAGTCTATGAGGGATATCCGGACCGAGCCAATTATGAGCACTATAAAAAAAAAATTAAAAAATGACTGCTGTTTTTTG
This sequence comes from Leptobrachium leishanense, assembly GCA_009667805.1. Lineage (NCBI taxonomy): Eukaryota > Metazoa > Chordata > Amphibia > Anura > Megophryidae > Leptobrachium > Leptobrachium leishanense. The sequence goes on from CM019068.1 coordinate 43,288,301, forward strand.
GTCACTGTATCCATCCCTCACTTATTATTATTGTCATCATTTATATAGCGCCAACAGTTTCCACAGCGCTTTACAGGGAACAATATACAGATAAACGGACATATGATGGAAACAAGAGGTGTAGAGGACCCTGCTCACCCAGCAGCACCTACCGGTGTAATAAATACAGGAATTTACACCTGTATCCTTATATTTTTATCCTCTTAGGCCCCGTTCACACCTGATCATTTTACAGCGCGTTCCTGCCCGCTGTAAAACGCCCAAGCACAGAAATCCCATGATTTCCTATGGGGCCCGTTCACACCTGGGCGTTTTACAGCGCGCAGGAATGCGCTGTAAAATGTCCTACGCACAAAGAAGTACGGGAGCTTCTTTGGGGCGTATTGCAGCGAGTTCACCGCTGCAGTCTATGGCCAGGAACGCGCTGCAATGCGCATTTGCGTGATACGCGCGTCAAAAAACGCGCAGGTGTAAACCCAGCCGTAGGATTGCCAGATCAGTCATGTTTTCTTGGACACCTTGTCTATTCATGCTGATGGGCAGTGCATGAAAAATGCCACCCCGCAGCATGTAGAACCCATACACTGCACAAAAGGAATCTCTGGTGACCTGCCTTGATTTCCTACCTGCAGCATATGAATTATACATGTTGCAGGGCAGCACTTTTACATGTGCTCACCCTCTTCATGAAATAGTATGTGTCCAGAAAACATGGCGGACCTGGTAACCCTAGCTTAGTGGTTCCCAACCCTGGTCCTCACGTCCCCCTAACAGGCCAGGTTTGCAGGATATGTGAAGCACAGCACAGGCGATAGGATTTGCTGCTCAGTGATTGCAGGATTCAGTCTGCATTTCCCCAAAGGCCATCCTTAAAACCTGACCGGTTAAGTCTGACCCGTTAGCGCCGAACAGCTCAGATTTTAAGGAATCCCTTGCAGAACTACAGACTGAATCCTGCAATCACTGAGCAGCAAATCATATGGAGAGAAATCTCAATGAATCCTTCCAAATACTTTATAAATAAATATCACCTGTGCTGTGCGTCAGATATCTGGAAAAAGTAGCCTGTCAGAGGGTCCTGAGGACAGGTTTGGGAAACCCTGTGTTAGGCCCCGTTCGCACTGTGCGATTTGAAAGTCGTGCGACTTTCCGCGCGATTTTCATATTCGCGACATGGTGCGATAATGTTGCGCGACATCGCTGTTTTGTGCGATTTTTGCAAAGCACCACCGATACAAATCGCAAAATCGCAGATAGCAAATTGCAAAAAAAGGGTCATGTACCAGCGACATGCTTCTGCGATGCGCGGCAAGATGTGAACAGCTCCATTGAAATGCATTGGAGAAGCTACATAGTGCGACGTCGCGGCAAAATCTGTGCGATAAATCGCACAGTGTGAACAGGGCTTTAGGGGAACCTGATGACCCGGGTTGGGAAACACTTCCCTGACTCCTCTACTAGCTTGGTGTGTTGGTCGTGGCCACCTGGTTCACTACACAGGTGGATTTTAATGAGCATCAACCCAAGAATAATCTAAAAGGGGCTTTAAGGCTAGGGTCAGACGAAAGCAGTTTTAACGTGCGTTTAGACGCACGAAATCACGGCCATGCTAGCAGCAAATGACGTCCAATGCCGGGGAACACACGAAGTACGGCCGCACGAAAGTTCGTCCGCGCAACGCAAGTGGCAAACGAACGCATTTTTTCTAGAACATCAAACCTCTAGTACGGACGTACAGAGTGCGCTGCGTCCGCTAGAGGCGTGTGTGCGTGATTGGGAGACGTCAGACGCTGCTAATGTCCGGCCAACATAACGTCCAGACACAAAAAGTGTTTTATTGATGATCCGTACAAAATCACGGACGAAAAGGCGCATCGTATGACCGCTATCGCGTATTCCGTGAAAAATGCGTCCATTCGTTCGAACGCACTTTTTCACAGACAACGTGAAAAATGCGTTAGTCTGACCCTAGCCTAAGCCCTGTTCACACTGTACGATTTATCGCGACGTCGCGCTGTTCACATCTTGCCGCACGTCGCAGAAGCATGTCGCAGGTACACGACCCTTCTTTTGCGATTTGCTTTCTGCGATTTGTATTGATGGTGCATTGGAAAAAAAAACAAAAAAACAGTGATGTCACGCGACATTATCGCACCATGTCGCGAATATGAAAATCACACAGTGTGAACGGGGCCTTATGGTGTGGTATTTGGTTTTTTTTTAGAAATTGTTTCTGTGCTGCAGGATTTAATTTTTAGACTTCCCTTAAAAAAAAAAAAAAAAAATACTATTAAACCTCACAAAAAAAAAATATATATATATATATTTATATATATATATTTTCTGTGCAATAATTAATTGCTGTAATTAGGTGCTGGGTTATTGGGGTCTGTGATATAATCAGGAGGCTGAGTGTTGTACGCTGTAGCCCATTGATCCCCAACCCTGGTCCTCAGGTCCCCCTAAGGCTAGGGTCAGAGTGGGGCAGTCGGAACGCGCGTGCAGGCGCACTAAATCACGGCGGCAGTAGCAGCACATAACGGCCAATGACGGCCAATATACGCAGTACGTGCGTACAAAAGTGCGCCGACACCACGCAACCGGCAAATGAACGCATTTTTATCAGAACGTGAAACCGCTGCTACAGACGTACAGAGTGCGCTGCGGCCGCATGGCAGCGTGTGTGCGTGATTAGGAGACGTCAGACGCTGCTAGTGTGCGGCCTACATAACGTTCAAACAGCCGGATTTCCCTAGACTTCTTTTCACCCCATCGTCATGAAATACGTCCAGAATTGCGCATCGTCTGACCACTTAAGCGTATTCCGTGAAAAAATGCGTGCGCACGCATCGACGTACATTTTGACAGTGGCTGCAGAAAATGCGCTCATCTGTCCCTAGCCTTACAGGTCAGGTTTGCCAGATATGTGAAGCACAGCACAGGTGATATGATTTGCTGCTCAGTGATTGCAGGATTCAGTCTGCTTTTCCCCAAGGGAATCCATAAACCCTGGCCTGTGAGTGGGCCCTGAGCACCAGGGGTTTTCCTGGACAGATATTTATTCATGCTGAGGGGCAGTGGATGAGAAAGGCAGCCCTGCACCATGTAGAATCCATACTCTGCAGGTAAGAAATCAAAAAGGAATGCCAGGTGATTTCCCTCCTGCAGCATATGGATTCTACATACTGCAGCACTTTTTCCCTGTGCTCTACCGATCTATAATATGTTGAGGAAAGCGCGGCCCATCTGGTGACACTACCTGTACATTAGTATAAAAAAAAGTCCAAAATACCCACTTGAAAATGAGAGAAATCTCAACGTATCCTTCCTGGTAAAATATAACCGCTTTCCGGCCACCATAGCAAACCTGCCACAAATGGAACACTTAAACAGCTAACGGATACTTCTCAAAACCAATAGATTTGTCCATCAATGTAAGGAGAAGCGGAGAGAAAACAGCTTGGACGTGAAAAGAACAACAACCTGGAGTGTTGCCTTTTATTATTATTATTCTTTATTTATAAAGCGCCAGCATATTCCGCAGCGCTGTACAATAAGCACAGTATAGACAGGGTTACAATACATTGAACAACATTTGACAAACAGTACAGGAGGAGATGAGGGCCCTATTCCAGTAGGAACTCACAATCTAGGAGGGTTGGGGTTGGAAACAGGAGGAGAGGACTGCAAGGTGAGAGTGATTGATGGTTGTGTCAGTGAGTTGGGTGGTAGGCTTCCCTAAATAGGAATGTTTTAGGCTAGGGTCAGACGAACGCATTTTCACGTTGTCTGTGAAAAAGTGCGTTCGAACGAATGGACGCATTTTTTCACGGAGTACGCGAGAGCGGTCATACGATGCGCATTTTTCGTCCGTGATTTTGTACGGATCATCAATAAAACTCTTTTTGCGCCTGGACGTTATGTTGGCCGGACATTAGCAGCGTCTGATGTCTCCTAATCACGCACACACGCCTCTAGCGGACGCAGCGCACTCTGTACGTCAGTACTAGCAGTTTAACGTTCTCGAAAAAATGCATTCATTTTCCACTTGCGTTGCGCGGCCGGACTTTCGTGCGACCGTACTTCGTATATTGGCCGTCATTGCCCGTCATCTGCTGCTAGTGCGGCTGTAATTATGTGCGCCTGCACGCGCGTTCGCACTGCCTCAGTCTGACCCTAGCCTTAAGGGAGCGTTTGAAGGAAGAGAAGTTAGGGGAAAGTCTGACAGTACGAGGGAGAGCGTTCCAGAGAGTGGGGGCTGCGCGTGAGAAATCCTGCAGTCTATCATGGGAAGAGGTGATGCGGGGAGAAGCTAGGCGCAGGTCACTGTTTGACCTTAGGGAGCAGGCTGGGGTGTATTTGGTGATTAGTGAGGACAGGTAGTGGGGAGCTGAGTTAGTGAGGGTTTTGTAGTAACAGAGTGACACTCACCTCTGCTTTGGTGGGCGCCATGGCTTGATATGGGAAAGGGGATTAAGTGAAGCCCCCTGCTGTGACCTGACTGCACAGAGCCCCTCACACTATGCCATGGGGAGTTACTACTAATGTTATTATTTCATGGGGAATTTCTAATCTACAGGTGTTTTAATGGAAGGGAGGGGAGTAAACACAGCACAGGTAGTGGTGGGGGGGCATGGCTCACTTCTGCAAACAATAGCACCTATTACCTGACCGATAGGACCTCTCCTGCAAGCTCTGTGATTGGCTGCTTCCACCAATAAAGGGCAGCAAGTGGGCATAGAGGCCACAATGATTACTTGCCAGCCTTGGTGATCATTATCACAGCAGCCTCTAGTGGCGATCTGAGCGCACTGCAGCACAAGAATGGTAGTTGGCCCACGGTGCGACACCTGCCGCTCCAACCAGGAGCAGCCCCGGCCTATAACACCCACACCCAGCCGCGGTGTGCCTGCCCGGGTCAGCTTCGACAGGAGCAGGATATCGGGGTCACTCCAGCGGGCCGCCATTGTCTACACCCGTCATCGCCCCGATGGCCAGCTGGCTCCTGCAGGAGGCAGGCGTGCTCGCCCGGGACGCACAGCGAGAGTCAGATCGACGAGATTCGGGTGGGACTACCTGGACTACCAGAGGCGGTTGTCTACCACCCGAACACCATCTTCGTCCTGGCAGAGCGAGGAGATGCCTCGCCCCGACATCTCCTTCGAGACCCTGGCCGCTATGGCCATCCTGTGCTCGCCCGAAGAGAAGCTGACTTTCAAGGAGATCTGCCGATTTGTGGCCGATAAGTTCCCGTACTTCATGCAGACCCAGCCCTTGTGGTGGCCGAGCATCAAGTGCACCCTGGGCATCAACGGTGTCTTCAAGGAAGCGGAGGAGGCCGGCGACGGTAAGTACTGACTTCACTCCGGCAGCGGATCGGCGGCTCACCCGCTGGCTTTACCTCCCAGTTAACTTGCGATCCGGTGTCTCTGCCATGAAGGACACACACCGCCCGAATGTCACCGAATCGCACCGAACTTCGATATCCGCGTTCGATGCAATTCGGTAAAAAACACACTGCAGATTGCAGCACACCGGCGGCACCGGAATCACCCACTGAGATCTATTGGTTCATCCAGAGACAGCCGAAGTGTGTGTGTGTGTGTGTGTGTTGTACAGCAGACTTTAAATACACTCTGTAAATAATAAATATATTATGCAGATTTTAAAGAACTTTTTTTTTTTTTTTTTTTTTTCAGATACAGATTTAAGTGACTTTATATTTAAAAAAAAAATTAGAATATATTCTAATCAGATTTTGCCAAACAATATGGTGAATTCACCATTTAGTGAATTTGTCACTTAAAGAAAAATTTATTTCCAACATGGGCCAAAAATTTGTTACCACTTTTTTTTTTTTTAGTGTTTTGTGAATAGACCCCATAGGGTTACCCAGGTCAACCATGTTTTCTGGACACATTACTGAGTGGAGCACAGGGAAAAGTGCTGCCCTGCAACATGTATAATTGCTGCAGGAAATAAAGTCAGGTCAGCTGTGAGTCTTGCAGTGTATGGCTTCTACATGCTGCGGGGTGGCATCTTCATGCATTGCTCAAACTGTCCTGGAACACATGGCTGATTTGGCAATCTTGGTGTCACAATGTAATGTGACCAGATTAAAATGTGTATTAAAAAAAAAAAAATTACAGTAAAGCACGAGTAAACAAAAACAAATGCTGTTCCCAGGCTCCTTGATGTAGCGCTGCACTGCAAACTGTATTTAATGACTTCAAACTGATCTGCGAGTGCTCTAATTTTGGTATACAGCAAACAAAATGCCTCTGGTAGTTGGCCCTCACCGTGTCACCCCCCCCCCCCTCTCCTTGGAGTGTCAGCTCTTGGCCAGAGTCTTCTGTTCAGTGTCTATATTTTATTTTTGTTCCTCCCATATGTAAAGCTCTAGAATGTGATGCTGCTCTTATGTTTAATATGTTTTTATTCTTTGCAGGGGAAGGCTGTTACTGGGTTATAGATACAGAGCAGTTCCTGACAATGGGTGAAGGTGCATTGGAGACAAACACAGAACCCAGTCTTCTGGCCAACTACATGGTTTGACAACACCCCCCCCCCCTTATTGACTCACTGGATGATCTGAAAGTGGACACCCCCTCAATGTAAGCAGAGTTGTCCTCCCTGCACCCCTTTCTGACCCCTTGGAGCTAGATATCGTTCGGCAGGTTTTGGCTCAGTCGGGCCCTGGGACTTTGAGTCTCCCCAACTGATTCTTAAAGCGTTTTACACAAGGGACGGTGTGCTTCCAAGTCTGGGATGACTTGGCTCCCCTTTCCCAAAAAATTGAGTTATTAAACGAACCGTCCACTTCACAGCTTTGAATGTTCCCCAAAAACAAGTTCTACTCCTGGAAATGGAGACGTCGGAAGTGAGGGAAGGATTAAGAGCCTGGTCCCTAAATGGCACTTTCACTCGCTAAATGCTGTATTTATATATATTTTTAATATATAAAAAAAATGATGTTTTTGTAGATTTTTTACTTTTTGGATCACTTGACGCAGCACTTGCGTAACTTCACAATTGCTCTGTAAATGTAAGGCTATAGTTGCCGGATCAGCCATGGTTTTTGTGGGCACCACTTTATGCCAATGGGTGGTGCATGAAAAAATGCATCCCTGTTGCAGGTAAGCTGCCTTGATTTCCTTCCAGCAGCTTATGAGCTATGCATGTTGCAGGGCATATCAAGTGGTACAGTGTTCAGGAAAACATGGCTGTTCTGTCAACCCTATTTAGGACTCGCTTACTGCCTGTAATCTGTTGGATTTAGAAATGATTTGGTCTGAACGGGTAAAAATCTGTATCTGTAATCTCTTCTTGCAACTTTTTAACCGATTTTTCAAGTCTTTGTCCTTTAATGTAAATAAAGTAGTGCTGTATTTTACACTTTATTGGTCTGACCTCTCGTGATGTGGCCCCAGTAACAGAACCGCTTTATCAAACCTGGTACTTGGTCTAAACACGCACCTTTTTCCTTGTGCAGGGAGTTTAGATCCTCACTTGCCGATTTGCTCCATGATGCGCATGGCATTCAGTCTGTGGCGTCCATAGTGAAATCATAAAAGTCCCACCGCTCGTTGGTTAAGATAATGTTTCTGCCCATGGACTTCTATCAAGCTCTACGAAAGTCAGTAGGCTGGTATCCTAACATGCAATGCAGGGGTCCGTTTCCCATAAGGCTCTGCCAACCCAAAAACTAGAGCATCATGGGAGGGGGTGTGCAGCGCCATCTAATGACACTTCAGAGCCCACCAGTGCTGGTAATTCCTAAAATGCCTATTCTTAAACCTTTCTGAGAGTGGAGGTTCCTTCTGCTCTGGTCACCTTCCTGAGCAGTCACTGCGCTCAGCGCTGCAAGGTTGGATCCTCCATATAGAGGATTGCGCTTTGTAGCCCCATCGACCGTGCTTTGACGGGGAGGCATCCGCTGTAATACACACACCATGTGGCTAGCCTCACTGACACATTGAAACCAGTGCACATAGTGTGCTTGTCTGACCCTGGCCTAAAGGGACCCCCCCCCCCCCCATTTGAGGATTTAGTTTGTCCCAAATTTATTTTTTTTCCCAGCTGGATTGGAAGCTCTGTAGCCGGGCCCTCTTGCTTATGGTTCTGCAACTTGATTTTATATATTTTTTTTATCACTTTTGGAGGAAAATAAAGTACTTCAGAATCTGGCACTGTCTCTAATACTCACCCATGTATTCGCTCAGAAATGTGTAATAGTGCTGCTGCCCCCCCCCCCCATGCTCAAATCTAAAATGCTGTGGGTCCTAATCTCCATCTCGTGCACACCTTGACCTGCTGCTAGAGCAACTCTCATCACTGCATTCGATACACTTTCTCCTCAATTTTGTAAGACTCTTCTCTCTCGCCTCGCCCCCCCCCCACGCCACCAGCTCCAGCCCTGGTTCACACTGCAGCGCATGCCTGTAGGAAATCCCACTCTAAAGCATAGTGCCCTCCATTTCAAGTTTATTCTGCGGTCCTATAACTCTGCCTTTTCACTTGGCGAAACCGAGCCTTCTTCTCTCTTGTCCTCCAACCCTAAATGACTCAACTTTCATCTGCCTTTAGCATTCAGGATGTGGCAGATTACTTTTTTAAATGAAACCATCAGAAGCGCATCCGACACACAAACCAGTAATCTCCCAGGAGCACTCTCTGCCCACTCCTTCCAGCCACAGAGGAAGTCCAGGCTTTACTGTCCTCCACATATCACTACAGATGACATAACCCTCCTGCAGTGGCAAGGGGTTAATCCTACTCAAAGCACAATAAAGCCAGTTGGTGCAAATCTAAAAGACATATCTAAAGTGTCCAAACCTAAGAGGAGCACTCACATGCTCCAGAGCAACCCTGCACTCGGTTAATGTGTATTTGTCCAGACAGAGGGTGGCACAGCCTTGCTTTGCCCACGTGGTGCACTCCCATTCTTAGGCTGACCTCTATCTCTGGCCATGGTTGAGCCTAGGAGCAGAAATAACAATTATAATCTGTAGCTAAAAATGAAATCTGACAAAGATGCGCTGCAGATTTCAGATACAGACTTAAAGGCAGGGCCGGCGCTAGTGTAAGGTGGCACAGGTGGCTGCCTTACTGTCCTGGCATGCTGTCAGTGTGAGGGGCGGAAAAATTCTGTTTTTAAAATACTGGAAGCGGAGCTATGAATGATCTTCAGACATCAACCAGGGGCCCAGCCGTGCACTCTCAAAGCGATGCAGTGTGCCTGCCTCCGTTGCATAATTTGGCAGTGCATAATTTGGCCCCGCCCCCTCACGTGACACACATAGCCAGGGCACGCAGCAGCAGAAAAGCCTGGAGGACAAACCCCAAAGCTTAGGGTGCGACCCTGCAGCAGAGTCAGCCTGCGTGCCTCCACTGTAGTGTGAAGGAGGACTGGGCAGAGAGGCCGAGAGAAGATTTTTAAAAGGTTTGAATAAACTGAGGGAGGGTGTGTGTGTAATGTTCTGCTGGGGGGTTTGAGTAAACTATCGGTACATTACTGTGAGGTTTATTGTTGTGGAGCTCTGTGATACGCTCATACACACCACACATTTGCTGTGAGTTTTATTGCTGTGGAGCTCTGATACAGTAATGGGCAGTGTGTATGAGTGAGCTTTATTGCTGTGGAGCTCAGTGATACTTTCATACACACAAACTGAACATTACTTTGAGGTTTATTGCTGTGGAGCTCTGTCATATGCTCATACACAGCGCACATTACTGAGTTTTATTGCTGTGGAGCTCTGTCATACGCTATATGAAATTAATTTAAGGGGGGAGGGGTGAAAGTAATTAAAGGGGGAAAAATGAATTAAGGGGAATTGAATTAGAGGACGAGGACCTTGCTGCCAGTCTGCTTCTGGAGACCTGGAGTCGGACAGTGGACCACAGCAACAGAGTGAGAGTGGTAGGTAGCAGGATCACAGGGAAACACTGGGAGTGGCAGGCAGTTTGAAATATGTGGGTAGATTGACACAGCAAGACCAGGGGGCACCACCAGGCCACATTGCAAATTTGTGCAGTGCCTGGTGCCCCTCCTATGCCACAATAACAAAGGAGGAGACCACACGCTCTGTAAATTGGCCCTGTGGCACAGGAGGGGCACCAGGCACAGCATAGATTGGCAATGCGCATGCGTGAGGATGATGCAATGCGTGATTGGATGGAGGGGGGGCACCAAAACACAACTTCGCCTGAGTAAACAAAAATGCTTGCACCGGTCCTGCTTAAAGGTGTGATCAGGCTACTGCATTTTTGTGATTTCAAACGTGCAGCTTGATGACATTGTGACACTATAAGGAAAAAAAAAAAAAATGTGCTTAAAATACCAAAATCTCGCTTCTATGAAACGGACAAAAGATGCAAGATTGTCTCCTTTCCATTGTCTTTAAGACCTCTACAAATTCCTTTTTGATGTCAGCCTGTCTGAAGAGCAGCTATGTTTTGATTCAATGGTATCTTTTTGTACCGTTTCTTTACCTGACGAATCCATAAGATTTTTTTTTTTTTTTTTAATTTTTTTTTTCATGCTTTTTATATTTGAAAAATATATTCAGTTTTTAAGGGGAGAAAACCACTCGTGGAAGAGAAATTGCATTCATTCCCACACTGTTTAGGATTTTTTTTTTTTTTGTCCTTTCAAAACTTCATGCAAATAGAACAGCCACAAGCGAAACCATGTTCGAAGGATGCTGGATACCTGTTGATACTAATTGGTAGTGAGGATTGATAAAATTATCTGAGGGAGAGAGTGATAGCTGTATGTGTGTTCAAGAGGATATAGGAACGCCCACACTCCGGACCAGAACTTGGAAAGGACATCCCAGCCAGACTGGGAGAGAGGGGAAGGTGCCACACGTGATTAGGCGCCAAGGCCAATCGTTCTGAGCTTACGCGGAGAAGCTCTAGAAAGGGTAAGCGTACAATCCATATCCCACCTTCACCTTATATGGATATACTGCTCTATGGTGTGCGCTGTTTTGACCTCTTAACCTCCCTGGTGTTATTCCTGAGTGTGGCTCGGGGTTAACTTTCTATGCTGAAAGTGGTAACCCCGAGCCACACTCGGGTGTGATACATTTTTATCTGCACTCCCTCACGGACCTCTGCGTTCGCATTCTCCTCTGTGCGATTGCGGCATCCTGGTTCCCTTTTTGCGAGAAGGGAACCTGATATCATGATGTCACGATCGTCCGGAGTGTGACTGCAGGGGACAGCGAGGGTGCACAGGTATGTATCCAGACCAAGTGTGTCTCGGGGTTATTGCTTTCAGCAATGAATTTAACCCCGAGTCACACTCGCTATACCGCTAGGGGGATTAAAAAAATTGCAACGATTCTGACATTAAAATGTCAGAATCGTAACGCCAGGGAGGTTAATATAGGAACAGAAGCGCTCCAGGAGACGGGGTACCTCAGATAATCTGTACATTGCTGACACTACTGAGCCAGTTAAACAGGCGCCGAATAAGGGGATATCTAGAGCCAACTCCGATTACCAGTTTATATAAATACTGTTTTTTTAGCTGTGCTTGCACCATATGTTATGTTTCCTTTTTCGTGCTACCTGTGACGGAGTAAGAAATGATCACACGAGAAATAAAACACAAGTGCACTTTGCTGTATATAATTTTAATCAAGCACTTAAAATTTTAAAGTGTTTCACAAATAGAAACATGACAAACACATTGTGCCGACGGGTATATGTATATTTGGTTTTTGACTTTTGTCACTCTACAACTTCTTGAAGGATCACAGTTGTGTCACCCCTAATAGTGGCAGCATATTATACACGGTTTACGTACTCTGACCCAATATTTAAGAAACAAAAAATAGTAGCATAGAATCATGAGCAATAGAGACCCACACACGAAGTACGTGTGCACCGAACTGCACACGCACAACCCACGTGGCAAACGGATGCTCCTGAGGAAATGTGTGTGTCCCACGTAATGCATTGAGCAAAGTTCTGTACGCCAGAGACCAAGCCGACTATCTATGCTGAGCAAGTGTTCCATTCTAACGTACGTCAGTCTATGCTGAGCCAGCGTTCCGTTCCATTCCAACGGGCTTCGATCTATATGTTGATGGACTGCAGAGCGGAGGTTTGGAGTACAGAAATCGGGAGGTTCTGGCCATTGTGGCAAATGTAGTTTTGCACATTTATTTGTGCTCTATTTTTTGTGTTTGTTTTATTTATTAAATATACTGCACAATATATGCTCTTCTTTTGATATATATTTTTTATTTTTCAGTGCATACTATATTGACCAACTAAGACGCAAAAGTGCTCTTTCAAGATATCAATCTAACTGTATCTGGGGTGCTCCAGTGCCAACATGTTCCATAGCGCTGTACAATAGGTGAGACAGAACAACAAATCTACATAGAGGTTAGATACACACAAGTACTGTGTGTAGAGAGGACCCCTGCGAGAGAGCTTACACAAACATTTTAGTATAGTGGCCCACGCTTTTCTTCTGCAAAACATTAAAATAATAATAAATGTTAAGGAAAATTTAAATTGTAAATTTTTTAAACAAATATTTTAGTTTAATAGAGAAAGTTACCCAGCACAGGGGATGTTTTTCTTTATCAAAAAACAAAAATTATATATAATTATACATACACACACCTGTGTGGGGGGGGGGGGGGGGTAATTTTAATTTTTTTTTTTACCTTCCCTGCTGAGCCTGTTCACCCTTGTGTGCTGAGCTAATTTTGACCGTTTTGTGCTCAAGTGATGTCATGTTTTATTGTACCACCCAGACAAAGTATATATCCTTTTTTTTCAGTGGACTCAAAAGATTCTGAATATTTATAAAGGATTTTACCAGGAAGGATACATTGAGATTTCTCTCGTTTTCAAGTATGGCCTGGGTTCACAAAGCACTGAAATTTCAGCTCTTTGCACTTCAGCGATTTCAATTTTACCAAAACTACAGTGAATTCATTATTCACCGTAGGGTCACTGTAATGCGTCGTAGATGGAGTCGCTGTAGCCTCATTAAAAAGTTGGATAATGTCGCTGAAGAGCACCAAAAAGCGCTGAAGAGCACCAAAAAGTGGCTTTGGCGAAATCCAAAGAACTGCAAAAAAGAAAAAAAAAATGGCAACTCTCCTCTTAATAGGTGTTTAAACCAATAAAATTGTATTAAAATGTGTCTAATAAAAAAGGTCTGCTACAGAATTTAAAAAAAAAAAAAAAGCCTTTTAGAAAAATTGGGAAACAAACAAAAATTGTCTAAAAAAAAAATGCAGAAATTACAGAAAGGTGTTCTAAAAAGTAAAAGTTAAAGGATTTTTGCTGAAAAATTATAAATGGTGTTTTTTTTTTTTTAATATTACGCTTTTACATTGAAACCTGGGATTCGCCTGTTTAAACCTGTCCTTCACATCGTAATTAGATTTCTGATTTACAGTCGAGGAAACGCAGGCATAGGATAAATGTGCGGGAGGCAAATTGCTGACCTATTGAGGTGGCATTTTATAAATAAAATTGTTTTAGTGTCACCGCTCTCCTCTTGGATTGTAAGCTCTTGGGCAGGGTCCTCTCTCCTACTGTTCTGTGTGTTTAACTTTTGTATGTATATTTGTTCTGTCTCACTCATTGTACACCGCTACAGAACTTGTTGGCGCTTTATAACGCCTTGTAATGTAACTGTTAGTATAGCAATATAGTATATTTACAACAAAATTAAGAGCTATTAGATCTTGCGGCTTTGGCATAAAATGTTCAGTTTCACAGCAATTTGGATTTAAGGTACAACAATGTTTCCATGAGACCATTTCCAGTATTGCACATTTAAATACCTCCCTAGTTTTTTTAAAATTAAAATGTTACTTGCAAGTGATAGTTTTGTTACAATTGAAATATTCTAGTGCCATCTTGTGGTTAAGTGGTATAGCTGCACAAAGGAACTATTCAGAAGGGTTTATTTTATCTATAACATAAAACGATAAGGTCCGGCGTGTCCGTTGCCAAAAAAACGGACTGCGCATGCGCACGCAACCAGCGGCGGTTGGCTGCGCGCGCATCCCACGGCCGCGGCATGCGCACAGCCGGCGTGCGCGAGGGACAAAACAAATCCGGTCCATTGGAGAGGCGCACAGCACAGCGCTTCTCCAATGGACCGGATTTGTTTATCTCCTCAGTGTCCGGCCTCCATCTCCTCAGTGCCCGGCCTGCCAGCCATATTACCAGTCTGCCATGCACAGTACCAGTCTGCCATGCACATTGCCATGCACAATACCAGTCTTCTTGCCTTAATACCAGTCTACCATGCACAATACCATTCTACCATGCATAATACCAGTCTCCCATACACAAAACCAGTGTGCCAGACATATTACCAGTCTGCCATGCACAATGCCAGTCTGCCATGCATAATACCAGTGTCTCATAATACCAGTGTGCCTAAATACCAGCCTGCCATGCATACCACGTGCCATTAAATATCCGCATAATGTATACGCTACAAAAAAAATGCCCGCCCAAGCCCAAAACAATCTAAGGGGCCCCATGAGCTTACAATCTAAGGGGCCCCATGAGCTTACAATCTAAGGGGCCCCATGAGCTTACAATCTAAGGGGCCCCACAAGCTTACAATCTAAGGGGTCCCACGAGTTTACAATCTGAGGGTCCGGTTCCCGTGAGTTTACAATCTAAGAGGGAAGAGGAACCTGCTCTGTCAGCTGCGCACGCCCATCACAGCTGCTCAGTTGGCCCTCCTGTTGCGGATGGGATGACGATGGACGCGTTACAAACTCATTTATATAGAGAGATACTCTTGGATAGGACATTGAAAAAAAACTATGTGGACGTGAATTCTGAGCTGGCGACAACAATAGACTGCCCTCTGGGCAGGCTTTCCACCTAGTTTATTTATAAAGCATTTTACCAGGAAGGATACATTGAGATTTCTCTCATTTTCAAGTATGTCCTGGGTTCAAGAAACATTGCATTGTTACAGTTGTTACAGAAATACAAAGTAATAAATGCAAGATATTAAAAACACATACAGATTGACAGAAAATAAATATGTAGGAAATAGTCATTATGTTACATGTTTACAGGTGCATTTTGTATTGAGGTATGTTAATAAGGAGTTCTTGAGTGACTTAAGACTGGGGGAAGATTTGATGGTGTCTGGGAGGTTATTCCATAATTGTGGTGCTCTGTAGGAAAATGAGGATCGAGACACTTTCTTTTTGTATTGTGGTATTGCAAGTAAGGTGCAGGTCCTGGATCGGAGGTTATAGGACGAGGGAACTGCTGGGGAAGCAGTCTATTCAGGTAGGGTGGTAGCTTCCCAGAAAAGCTCTTAAACACCGGGTTGGAAAGGTGAAGAGTGCGTCTAGATTCCAGCGACAGCCAGTTTAGTTCTTTTAACATGTCACAGTGGTGGGTCATGTAGTTACATTGTAACGCAAAGCAGCAGAATGAGTTACTACATTGTATAAGTTTACGAAGGTGTGTTTGCGGGGCAACCAGGCCCGGATTAAGGTCTCTATGGGCCTGGAGCTGAATATTTTGGTGGGCTTTTTTTGTAATTTAGTGAAATGAAAACATATTTTTGGTTGTTTAATAGTGCAGATACAGGTATATCTAACCAGGCAGATACTGTGTGATTAATTTTTCATTGAGATTTCAATAATTTAAAGAGTGTAAAAAAAGAAAAAAGAAAATCCCCCTTTTTATCATCCAAAAATTTGTGGTTATATATTCTATAGGGCATTCTAGTTAAAAAAAAATATGTGAAATGGAAACCGGTTACTGCATTTTTCTGCGAAAATATACAATTTTAATCAAGAAAAAAAAAAGAGAAATATTTCATTTGTGTTTTGGAACATGTTTTTTTTACAAATATAATGACTATATATAAAACACTAACCTTGCTCCCAGTGTGTGAAATAGAAGGTGAGTAATGGCAGTGGTATTGCTCATTTTATACGTGACAAATGGACAGTGCCATCGCTTTGGAACTAAAAATAAATAAAAAAAATTTAAAAAAAATCTTTTAGATTTTATATGGTCAGGTTTGGTACCTGCCAGACTCTGCCCTGTGCAATGACACCTCACTTGACCTTGTGAGGTGTAAAGATTAGTGCCGCTGGGGTCCAAAGTTCCCCACAGTGCTTTTCGCTGCAGTGCAGCGGTTTAGGTTTTTTGATGTAACAATGGATTGTACTATCACCTCCACACTTGTTGGTGACATGAGAAATTTGATGGTTAGTTAGTGCAGCATCATTGTTTACTTTATAATTAAAAAAATATTACTGTTTGAAAGAAAAATTAAACATTTATTTTATTATCTTTACTTAAAACCTGGTCATATTTGATATCATTGGAAAGACCATGCTCTGGCCTTTCCAGTGATACCGCACTTGACCCTGTAGCTTCTATGTTGCTGGAGATACAGGGGACCAAATGCAGACATAGTTATATTTTTTCTGGGCCTATTCTGAGGCATGGGTCTGGAGCTGCTGCTCCATCTGCCCCTATGTTAATCCAGCCCTGGGGGCAGCTGCATACACTACATCTCCGTAATCCATCAAGCATTTGTTGTACAATTTGCTTTCTTACCGCAGGGCTCAGGCAGGATTTGTTTCTGTACAGGGCACCTAGTTTGGGGTAAAGTTTAGATGAGAGTTTTTCGATGTGGGGGCCAAAGGATAGATTAGGGTCCAACCACATACCTAGATATTTGAGAGAAGTGACTGTGGTCAGCGTGCCATTTGATTTTGTTCCAACACATAGATGGGGATTTTGCAATCTATGTAGTTTAGGCGCTGTTCCAAAGAGCATTGTTACAGTTTTGGGGTTAAATAAGGACTATTGCCATTATGAACATGTTAGTGCTGCTCCTCTATGACCCTTTTTAAGGGGTTACACTTTGGTTGTAATGGAATAACACTCTAAATTACCATTGAGGTCAAAATGTTGACATACTTATTTAACAAACTAATTTATGGATTAATAATGTGCCCTTCCAAACGGTGTCTGCCTTTTCTTGGAGCACCGCACAGATGGGGAGGGAGAGAGGTCCAGAGGACCTCTTTTCCCCCCCCCCCTCCCCTTCAGGCACCTTCCCCGCACTGGTGGGGGGTGCTTGTAATAGATGTCATCGCCCTGGTGTGATAACATCTATCGTGCCCGCCTGGGTCCCGGAGGCTGGGCTGATGCCGCCTCCCTCCCCTCCCCATCGAGGATGTCAGCCGCACCGGGGGGCCGCCGGAATCCCGGCCGATCGCCATTGCAAAGGGAGGACGTGCTCAGCGCATCCTCCGCAGCGATGTGTACGTGCGACAGGATGGCAGATCTATATATAGTGATAAAAGGAAAATGGGGGGGTCCTAGTGGCGCAATAAATGGTTTGAAACAGTAGATTATCATATACAGATACTACTCTATACGTACGTCTGTACTGCCGTTATGTCCTGCAGAATAGGCCTAGATCAGCAATAGATGTAATAGTCACTGAGTTCAAGGAAAATGTTCTTCAGTAGACCGACATATCCCAAAACTTGTAATAAAGGATAAAAAATGAGAGTAAAAGTAATAAGTAGCTACCCCTTAGCCTGTGCCTTCCTCAAGCAGTATGGCATAAGTGCCGAAATTCGTTCAGTAAACCCCCCCCCCCCATATTTTATCTTATGAACAAATAATTTTTTTTATTACTTTTACTCATTTTTTTTTTTATCCTTTATTACCCCATTGGGATTACATTTAGTCACCATCTTATTCACCCAGACTGTAGTTGGAAGTCTGAGGGCAGCATAACAGCAGGGGATTTTCCCCCACGCCCTGGCATCAACGAAGATCTGGAGACGAGAGCTGACGGACGTTTCAAGAGAGAGGGGTGAGGTACCCATCATAATAAGGAGTACCATTTGCTCAAAAGCCGAGCCTGATAGAGCCGAGGCTCCAACATCGGTGAGTTGAACTAAAAGCCGAATTTTACCGTGATTACATGTACTGTATTATGCTATGGGAGCGCTGTCTCTCTGTGTATTTCATTTGAGGCCAACTGGAAGACAGAAAGAAGGGGAACGCCACCCTGTATTTGGTGTGAGGCACTTCAACCTAGAGCCGGGATTTATTAGGCTCTATAATCCGTGAGTGAGTTTCCTTCATATACCCACCAAAAATTGTACGAAACAGTCTGCACTATTGCTTTCTTTCTCTTTCTCCCCTTATATTTATATTGACATTCGTCTACTGAGGAGAAGAACTTTGGCAATGGGACACCGTACTCTACAGCGCAACTTTTATGCTGTACAGTGACTTGTGAACATTTATTTGATTCTATTTGTATTTTGCACTTTTTCACTTGCACTTTCTGTGGTTTTAGGAATTATCCAGCAATGAGCATTCCCATTTAAAAGAGGACGTTCTCTGATTAAGGCTGGGGTCAGACGAACGCAGTGCGAACGTGCGTTTAGCTGCACTTTTTATGGCCGTGGTAGCAGCAAATGACGTCCAACGCAGGCCCACACACGAAATAAGGCCGCGTGAAAGTTTGGCCGCGCAACGCCCAGCCGGCATACGAATGTATTTTTGCAAGAACGTCGTACTGCTAGTACTGACGTACAGAGTGTGCTGCGTCGGCATAGCGGCGTGTGTGATTAGGAGACGTCAGACGCTGCTCATGTTCGGCCAACATAACGTCCAGACACCCAAAGTTTCCTGGTTTGGATCCGTAAAAAAATACGGCCGAAATTGCGCATCGTATGACCGCTATCGCGTCTTCCGTGAAAAAATGCGTTCGGACTCATCAACGCACGTTTTGATGGTAGACGTGAAAAATGCGCTTGTCTGACCCTAGCCTTATTGTGCACATCATTTTGACACTTTTTGTGTATGCACTTTATGGAATAGCAATTGCTTATGCGCACATGCACTTTATATATGCATTTGCACATGTGGTTTTTTATACACATCTGTATCATAAGAACTAGAGATTTACGCACGGCATAAGTTTATTAACACTGTTATCTGGGACGTGTTTGCGAATTTGCACAAATTTTGCCATTTGCACAAGTTTTGAGATAGGTCGGTCTTCTGAAGAACATTTTCCTTGAATTCAGTGACTATTACATAGTAAAGGAGGGGTGGGGTTGCGCCTATTCCCCGATGGGGTGGCTGCAACCACCAAATGTATCCAGTCCAGCAACATGTATAAAACATAACAAGGAGAAAAAATGTAATCTGCGCTTATTCCCATTATGCCGTGTGAAACAAAACGCAATTAGAGACTTTGGTTTCTGTTTAATGGCCATTAAAAGATTAAGCTCACCCGCCGAACGTCAAGGCACCTCTAGTGAGGGTGAGTCCTATCCAAAAAATGAAGCCACAGGCTGCTGTGTAGCCAACCATAACTTGCCCATGCTACTTGTCAGTCATGCGGTAGACTGGTGGGCTTTTATTTAAGCTCCCCCAGAAACAAAATCCGCCTTGGTATCAAAAAAACGAAGCCATGGAACGGAACAGCTGCAATGATGACCTGGCAGGAGGTACATTAAAACATACATAGTAAAGGAGGGGTGGGGTCGCGCCTATTTCCTGATGGGGCGGCTGCAACCACCAAATGTATCCAGCCCAGTAACATCATTGCAGCTGTTCTGCTCCGTGTCTTTGTTTTTTTGATCCCAAGGTGGATTTTATTTCTGGGGAGCTTAAATAAAAGCAACGGTTTATTAGATATTTAATTAAAACGGGAATATTTTTAACATGGAAGCCTATGGGGTAAAACATTTCCCACACCATTTTTAACATTGAAGCCTATGGGGTAAAACATTTCCCACACCATTTTTAACATGGAAGCCTATGGGGTAAACCATTTCCCACACCTTTTTTAACATTTGAAATGAACTATCCAATGGATATCCATTCGATAGTTCATTTCAAATTCGATAGTCGATATCCAAATCAGTGCACATTTCTTTGTTTCCTAACGTTTTAAAAAAAAAATGAAAAAAAGGGGAACAAACTGTCTCCCAGGGCAGTACCCGGACCCCCATACATCTTTTATGGCCAATATCTTGCATATATGCCCTCCTGGAGGGCACTTTAAAATTCAAACTTTTGAGCCCCATAGACTTGCATTGAGTTCGAATCGTGTTCTCGTTCGAATTGAAACTTTTCAAAAGTTCGAATGCGAGCCAAACACGGGAGTGTTCGGCCCATCACTACTGTAGGAGGTGCTACCCGGCCGTGTGAGGATTCATATGCTGCATTAATTATACTATAAAAGTGATGCCCGGCAGTGTGAGGATTCATATGCTGCATTTAATTATGCTTCTTACAAATTTGGTTACTAAACCCGTTTGCGTTTGGATTGTAATATTGTGACATCCAGGAGCTCCTGTGGCCCCCAGGCAGCTGTGAGTGATCAGAGCGCAGGGCGCGTCGTGATGACGCAGAGCTGCCTGGACCTTTAAATCAGGAGTGCGCGCTGTACAACTTGCCTTGCCGTGGAGTTTCATTCCCGCATCGCTAGCTTACCGAATCAGTTTGTATACTTGTTACTGACCCTGCTTGTTCTGAGGACCCGATCTGTTGCCGGCTTTGCCTGCCATTTGACTATTCTCTCTGTGTTCTGTTTGCCTGCTGTTGCTACTGGTGTGCGCCAATTCTCACCATATACAGTAGCGCAGTACTGGTGCCTAAAACGTTGTTGACCCGGTTTTGTTATAACAACTACTCTCGCTCTCCGCCCCTGTCTGGTATATTCCGCTGTTTGTTAAATGCTGGTGCACTTCCATCCTGCCATACACTATAGCGCAGTAATATTTGGGTGCACTGCCACTGACGCGTGTACCAGATTCCAGAGTCCACCCCTGCACTCTTCCACAATACCACAGAGGGGTTACGGTGTGAAGGCACTAGCTGGCACTAAGGCTGGGGTCAGACGAGCGTAGTGTTCACGTCCGTGATTGCGCCTTAAAGTATGTCCGTGATAGCATGACAGGAAGCCCATCGGAGCCCGTTACACGAAGTACGTCCGCACTGAACTGCGTATGAGTTCGAATCCGAACTTTTTGAAATATCAGTGTTCGAATGCAAACCGAACACGGGGGTGTTCGGCCCATCACTAGTGGCCACGAGGGCATCAGAGTGGAAGGAACGACCACTCTCACAGACGTTCCTTCCACTCTTAAAAACGCTTGTCTGACCCCGGCCTTACCTTCCTCTTCAGTTTGGTAATGTCGATCACATTGTCATGTTCCACTCAACAAATGTTGTGGAGTTCAAAATGGCTGCAGCGTCATTGCTCTTTCACTGTAAAGAAAAATTCGAAGGGCAAAACTTTATTGCTACATTCTAACACTCAAGAAAGCAGGAGGCTCTCTGATATAAGCCGGTACTGTAGGGATGTCAAATACTGGTGTCTCAGATGGTTGAAGGACTACAATTCCCAGGAATCTCTGAATGCAGAGAATTTTGGGTGTTGAAGCAACATCAGTGGGGCCAAAGTTTGACATCCCTGCTGTACAGTATTATGTAATAATACAAAATCGAAATGCTTACACTAGTGAGACAAGAAAAGGCTTTCAGCAGTCCAGCGCTTATGTTTTATACTGGACTCCTTTTTAGTGTAGTAATTATAAACAAATAAATATTATTATTAAGTATTTTACCAGGAAGGATACATTGAGATTTCTCTCGTTTTCAAGTATGTCCTGGGATCAAGAACATTGAATTGTTACAGTTGTTACAGAAATACAAAGTAATAAATGCAAGATATTAAAAACAAAACACAAATATACAGATTAACAGAAAATAAATATGTAGGAAATATAGTCACTATGTTACATGTTTACAGGTGCATTCTGTATATAGTCACTGTGTTACATGTTTACAGGTGCATTCTGTATATAGTCACTGTGTTACATGTTTACAGGTGCATTCTGTATGTAAACAAACAACGTGGAAACAGCCTGAATAAGTGTTTTCTGTGTAACCAGTAGATGGCACTTGTGTTTATAGATGGTAGCACCGTACTCATTCAGTAGTGCATGCAAAACGTCACAAGACCGTGCACTGACCACCTTACCTCTGAGGAAGGATATGCTGTAGCAGTTTGAAACATGATTCATTTAAGTACATGCTTATACCTTTTAGGTTTAGCAGAAACCTAAAGGGGTTATTCAGAATGCACCGAAATTCAGCTTCCCAGTTTTTCAAAACAGTGGTAAATTCAATATTCACTGCAGAGTCTCCGAAGTGCGCCGAACATGGAGCTGCGCAGACCGCTTCCAACTGCCGATCAGGCCACCGAACAAATCCCAGAAAAACTACATAAAAGGAAGTAACCCTGCTACTCTTCAAATTGGTTTATAACCTACCTGGCGATCTATTTATTTATTTTAAATTTTCTTGTCTCAAAGCGCTCGGGGTTAAATTCCTATGCTGGAAGCAACACTCTGGATGCCGCTGGATACATCACCTCCCCCTGCGTTCCCTTGATGTCCCCAGTTGTCTCCTCTGGCGATCGTGACCTCATTACTTCCTGGTTTCCTCCTCGCGAGAAGGAAACCAGGAAGTAAAACGCTGCGATCACCGGAGGAGACTGCAGAGATCAGCGAGGGAGCGCAGGGAGAGGTGATGTATACAGCCCAGTGTGTCTCGGGGTTACCGCTCTCAGCGGTGAAATTTAACCCTGAGACACACTCGGGATAACCGTCAGGGGGGTTAAATCAATAAAAATGCATGAAAATGTGTGGAAATAAAAAAAAGTCCTATAAAAAATAATAATTCTGTTACAGAATAAAATGTAAAACACAAATTTTAAAAAAATTGGAGAGCGGTAAGATTATACCTAAAAGATTCAAAAATAAAAAAATTCCAAAAAAATAAATAAAAGTACATTTTGCTGAAAATGAAAAGAATAAGTGATTGAACAAAAAATAGATAAAAATTATAATATTTTAACATTGAATTCTATGGGATTCGCCTGTTTTAAACCTGTCGAACTGAATCAGGGCATTTCCCTGACATATCGGTGCAGTTCAGCATTCTGTGAATAGATTAACCATTACTTCTCTATGGGACAATTTCACGGCCGCGGTAAAACACCAAATTGCGGTGAACTGCTCTGTATTTTGCTGTCATTGTGCCTGCATTTGGAGAATTGACAGTTTAGTGAATAGACGAACTGTCACAAAATTGCACCATATGGGGAAATTCACCATTCACCTTCGGCAGCAAGTTCGGCTCTTCTTGAATAACCCCTTAAGTCTATCAGTAACGGCCATGTCAGACGAGCGCACTACATGCGCCCATACTGACGTGTCTCGCGGCATCCGTTGCAGCGTTGTGATGCTTCACTGGGGCCAACCACAGGCTGTAGCGTGCGCACGAATTGCGGCGTTACAGCAGGTGTGCTTTATCCGTTCAGAAAGCCTCCCCGTCACAGCGCTACGACGCGCATTCGACGGGGCTGCATAGGAGGATTGAGCCTTGCAGCGCTGAGCACACTAACTGCGCTCAGCGAGTTGGCTAGACTGGTGGCAAAGTCGAAGGAACATCCACTCTCACGAACGTTCCTTCAGCTCTCAAAAACGTTCGTCTGACACCAGCCTTAACTGGTCATATTTTTCCCCTCATCATTCTGGCACACGAAGTATCATTTAGAATTCTGAAATCCTAAGCGTTTCTTATCTCACCCAGTATACAGAGTATATAGGAAGGACAGTCGTGGTGTTAACCCCTTCACTGCGGAGGACGTGTGGGGAACATCCTCTGACTCCCGCTATATCTGGGGGACGTTCCCCACACGTCCTCCGCTTGCGGGAGCCCCACGGAGATACTCCCCTCTCTGCCGGGGTCCCACGGCGTTCTGGCTTCAGCGTCCTCAGACGCTGAAGTTAAGCGCCTCCCGACGTCAATGACGTCATCACTCCATGCACAATGATGTCATTTCCAGGAGACCCCCGGCAATGCCGGGAGATCACCTGAAAGGTGGGGCGATCTGTTCGGATCCCTCTCCCTCCCGATCGGGAAGGAGCAGCGCCACAATACAGGCACCGCTTAAAAGGGGAGAGGCTCCCCTTTTAAGCGGTGCCTGGCTTTAACCCCTCAGACACTGGGTCGCGATTCAGTGTGGCGCTGAATCGCGGCCTAGCTACGGTGGGGGCCGCCATCTTGGATGGCGGCTCCACCTCCGGGTCTCCCTCGCTGCCGGACGTCATCGCTCATAGCGTGATGACATCAGATAGCCGGGGAACCCCTAGCTGCTCGGGGATTTCCCAAGGAAATTCCCTGGTGGAGATAGGGGGTTCCTTTGAACCCCGATATCTCCAGAACTGTAATTCCCCCCAAAAAATGTAACGAGTCCCATTTCTAATTTTTGTACATGTGCACCCCATAGAAAATATTAACGCAAATGCTGAGGTGATGAAATGTGGAAAAAAACACTTTACACGCTGTAGATGCATTTTTTGTTATAATATATAGGCAGGACATGACGTATACATATAAAAATGATATATTATGAATCTGCTGAGTCTACCGAAAAATAAATAAATAATATTTCTAGGTCATATAATAAAACGTGACTTCTAAACGCGTTTAAACATGATGAGCGAATGCAGTAAAAATGAGCTCAGCACACAGGCATGAAATGGCTCAGCAGGGAAGGGGTTAAGGTCATTGTAACAGCCATTGTAAATAGGTAGATAATAATTAAAGCAGTTCCGGCATACTTTCTTCTTCTTCAGACAAGATACGTGCATTCCAAGCATTTCTCAAAATCTTTGACTGCATTCTTTACTTGCTTAAAATGTTTTACTGCTTGAAGACTCTTGCTGGATCTCCAAGAAACTAACTTTAAAGTGATTGTGCTCAAAAAGGACCTTCTAGACCAGGGGTCGGCAACCTTGGCCTTCCGGATGTTATGAAACTACAGTTGTGTTCAAAATTATTCAACCCCCAATGCTGTAAAGGGTTTTAGGGAATTTAGTGTACATTTGTAATTGTATTCGGAATGAAATCCTACAAGGACTTTTTAAAGAACCATATGCAACTAAAATGACATCAATTGGTTTTGTAATACAGTAGTAAATGTTTCTTTTGTGAATTCTTCATTGACACAATTATTCAACCCCTTAAAGACTACCACTCTGAAGAACAGAGGTTCATTCAAGTGTTTTCAATCAGGTATTAAACACCTGTGGATGTCATGGAGCAGCAATAAAGCATAATAAGCACCAATTAGGCAGCTTTAAAATGACTGTGATACTCAGCTCCTTCTAGACATTTACTGGTGTGGTTACAAACATGGTGAAGTCAAGAGAATGGTCCAGGAAGACAAGAGAAGAGGTGATTACTCTTCACAGGAAGGGCAATGGCTATAAGAAGATTGCAAAGATGTTAAACATACCAAGAGAGACCATAGGAAGCATCATTCGCAAATTCAAGGCAAAGGGCACTGTTGAAACGCTACCTGGTTGTGGCAGAAAGAAGATGCTGACTTCGACTGCTGTGCGCTACCTGAAGCGTAGAGTGGAGAAAAGTCCCTGTGTGACTGCTGAGGAACTGAGAAAAGATTTGTCAGATGTGGGTACTGAAGTTTCAGCTCAGACAATACGGCGCACACTGCGTAATGAAGGCCTCCATGCCAGAACTCCCAGGCGCACCCCCTTGCTGTCTCCAAAGAATAAGAAGAGTCGACTGCAGTATGCCAAAAGTCATGTGGACAAACCACAGAAGTTTTGGGATAGTGTTCTGTGGACTGATGAAACAAAATTAGAACTGTTTGGGCCCATGGATCAACGCTATGTTTGGAGGAGGAAGAACAAGGCCTATGAAGAAAAGAACACCTTGCCTACTGTGAAGCATGGCGGGGGGTCAATCATGCTTTGGGGCTGTTTTGCTTCTGCAGGTACAGGGAAGCTTCAGCGTGTGCAAGGTACCATGAATTCTCTTCAGTACCAGGAGATATTGGATGACAATGTGATGCAGTCCGTCACAAACCTGAGGCTTGGGAGACGTTGGACCTTTCAACAGGACAATGATCCCAAGCATACCTCCAAGTCCACTAGAGCATGGTTGCAGATTAAAGGCTGGAACATTTTGGAGTGGCCATCGCAGTCACCTGACTTAAATCCGATTGAGAACCTCTGGTGGGACTTAAAGAAAGCAGTTGCAGTGCGCAAGCCTAAGAATGTGACTGAACTGGAGGCTTTTGCCCATGACGAATGGGCGAAGATACCCATAGATCGCTGCAAGACACTTGTGTCAAGCTATGCTTCACGTTTAAAAGCTGTTATAACTTTAAAAGGATGTTGTACTAAGTACTAAGATTGAATGTCACTTGGGGTTGAATAAAACTGATAATGATGTGAGCACAGAAAAGACATTTGTGGTTATTTCATTATAAAGGTTATGTTATATTTGTCTGACCTACACGTGCCTCTTTGATTTAATTGTAAGCAAGATGACTGAACGATCAAAATCAATGTCAAACTGGCCAAAACACTCAATTTCAGTGGGGGTTGAATAATTTTGAACACAACTGTACATCTCCCATGACGATCAATCTTTCACTAGTTTGGCCGAAGGTCGAGTTAACGTTGGGCTCTAAGCCCTCCTTAACGCTAGCGCTCACATAAATGAGCATTACCGCTAGGTTACTTGAGGTGATAGCGTTACACCCCTTTTCACCTCCCGATCGCTAATGGGTTAAACCCGTTAGCGAATCGGAATTAGCACCAGCTTACTGTACTTGCTTACTCTCCTATGCTTAACATGGGGAGCGCAAAGAGTAAGCAGAGAGTAATTAGCGTTAGGATCACAAAGTCTTATCGTTAGTTACTCACAGCTGTCGCTAATTCAAAACGTTTGCTACAACTTAGCAAACAGGATGCTAACTGATTGGGAAGAATTTTTAGATTTCAGAATTCTGGATAAGGGGTGTCCAACCTGTACCTGCATTTTCATTGCTGTAAATTACCCCAATTTTTGAGAAGTCAGAATCAGTGATGAAAATACATACAGGGTTATATATTACAGCTTGAACAGATTGTACCTATATGTTTCCTTTGTGCTGTGGGATATAACCCTATCAGGGTTATTCAAAGAGCCTTGAGTTGTGACCGAAACGTAACCAAATAGTGAAATTCAGTGTACGCTTACCTTTCCTGGCCATTCGGCTATTCAGAGAGCAGGCAGTTCGCCAAATGTTGGCGAATTGCCTGCACGTACGGTGCCTGTTCGAGGGCAGTGAAATCCCCATAGAGAAGCAATGCTTCGGCTATTCAGAGAACAAAAACCAGCAGTGAAAAGTTGCTGAATTGCCCTGCCATTCGGTGGTTTCATGCGGCAGATTTATTCAGGCGAATCCCATAGGCTTCAATGTTAAAAATATTCCCGTTTTAATTCAATATCTAATAAACTGTTTATTATAATATTCTGCAGTAAAAAGCCTTTTTTTAAATAGTTTTTTCCTTTTTTTTTCTGTAACAGCCCTTTTTATTCTCATTCATAGGATCTTATATGTAAATTCCAGACATTTGCGTTCTGTAGTTTCTTTGCAAACAGCGTTTCACTTTTCAAACCTTCAAGCGTACATTTTTTGTTTTTCTTCTCACTCTATTCGTCTGCGGTGTCGATGTTATTTTTATTTTTATTTATTTATTTTCCCAGCGGCTTCTCTGCGCTCTGATGGGCTCCTGCTCCGGTTTCTCCAGCGTGTTAGGCGGGGTTAATCCAGATGTTTTTGCGGGTTTCGGTGTGCATTCGCCGGGTTTTGCGGTGAGTGTTCGGGTTTGCAGCAGGTTTTCCCTGCACTACGACAGCCCTGTGATGCTTGCTGAATACACCGCAGGGTCGCCGAAATGGGATCGCCAAATCGCACCGAATTGAAGAGAACGAAAAGTCACTGAACGTGCGGTTACTTTTCGATTCTCTTTGAATAACCCTGTATGAGTTTTCATTTCTTGTCTAACAGAGACGCAGTGATTGCTGAGCACACAGTGGTCTGGGGTTGCAGTTGCTTCTGCAATCATAGTAACATACAAACAGCAAATTATTAACTCCATTGCATACAGTGGGGCCTACACTATAAGGCCCCATTCACACTGTGAGATTTAGGCTGGGGTCAGACGAGCGCAGTTATCACGTCCGTGTTGCCGCACATTTGTACCTCCGCGGCAGCATAGCATTCTGACCAATGGAGCCCCACACACGAAGCACGTCCGCACAGAAATGGGGATGCATGGCGGACGCGGCAAACAGATGCAGGTTAGGCAAGAACGTAATACTGCTAGAACGGACGTGCGGAGTGCGCCACGTCTGCAACGTCCGTGTAGCTTTGTATGTGAGTGATGAAACGAGGTCAGATGGACTGCATTTATACGTCCAGCATTTTTGACGGACAGAATGTTTTTTCATTATAATTTAATTTCCCTGCTACATCAGTCAAAAAATACGTCAGTGAAAAAAATGGACTGCGTGGCCACTACCTTGTTGTCAGTCAGTAAGTACGTCCGTACTGCACGGACGCAAAGTCCGTACAAAATGCGCTCGTCTGACCCGAGCCTTATCGCGAGGATTTTGCTGCAATATCACGGCAAAATCCACGCGATATCGCGCGATGTAGCTTCTCCAATGCATTTCAATGGAGCTGTTCACATCTTGTAGCATGTCGCTGGTACATGACCCTTTTTTGCAATTTGCGATTTTGCGTTTTGCATTGGTGGTGGTTTGCAAAATCGCACAAAACCGCGACATCGCGAGACCTTATCACTCAATGTCGCCAATATGAAAATCAAGCGGAAAAATGCACGATTTTCAAATCGCACAGTGTGAACAGGGCCTAAGGGTTATTCAAAGAGCACGGAATTGGCCCCGAAATTGCACCGAGCAGTGAATTTCCCATACGGTGCAATTTCGTGGCCATTCGACTATTCAAAAACCTGGCGAACCAGTGGCGAATTGCCACTGAAATATGGTGACCTTCTGCGTCTGTGAAATCCCCATAGAGAAGTAATGGTTAATCTATACAGAAAACACTGAATAGCAGAGAAATGTCAGTGAAATGCCCTGATTTTCGATGGTTTTAGGCTAGGGTCAGACGAGCGTGATTTCTACGGACTGTACGTCCGTGCAGTACGGACATCGTCAGTACGGATGACGCAGTAGTGGTCACACAGTCCGTTTTTTCACTGAAGTTATTTTTGACGGATGTAGGAGGGAAAAATAAATTACAATGAAAAAACATTCTGTCCGTCAAAAATGCTGGACGTATAAATGCAGTCCGTCTGACCATGCTCCATCACTCACACACAAAGCTATGCAGACGTTGTGGACGTGGCGCACTCCGCACGTCCGTTCTAGCAGTATTACGTTCTTGCCTAACCTGCGTCCGTTTGCAGCGTCCGTCATGCGTCCGCAGTTCAGTGTGGACGTACTTCATGTGTCAGGCTCCAATGGGCTTCCTGTCATGCTATCACGGACATACTTTTAGGCGCAATCACGGACGTGAGCACTACGCTAGTCTGACAGCAGCCTTATTCAACAGGTTTAAACAGGTGAATCCCATAGGTTTCAATACAAAATAAATTCCCAGTTTTATTAAGTATTTATTCAACCATTTATTCTTTTCATTTGCAGCAAAAAGTATCTTTATTTATTTTTTTGGTTTTTTTAGACATTTTTCTGGATTTTATCAGGGAACTTTTTATTCCCGATTAAAAAAAAATAAAAATTATTTTCTGTAACAGACCTTTTTAGTATGATTCATAGGACCTTATATTATTATTTCCAGGCATTTCCATGCATTATTTTATTTCGAAAACGCCTTTTAAAAGTTGAGGCTTTTTTATTTTTTTTACCCTGTTCGGCGGCTTGTCATCTTTTTCCAGCGGATGGTCGGCGGTCTGTGCAGCGGGTCGTCAGCCTTTTCGGATCAATTCGGCAGTCTGTTTCGACGAATGGTTGGATGCATTCGGCAGTTTTGCAGCGGTTTTGCGGTCGTTTTTTGGATGCGTTCGATGGGTCGGTTCACTGTACTTCAGGGACCCTGTTCAGGGAATCAAACTCACCGAAGTGTGGCGAACAGAAGAGCACCGAAATGTGCATTTAATGTTGGAAGTCCCTTTTTCAGCTTATTTACTGTTTTGGAACCAGCTGGTTGTCAATTAATTTAAAGAATCCCAAGGATCCTGCATAGAGCATTTTTTCGGGAGTTCTCATATCCCCAGTTTGATTCCCTGAACAGTGTCCCTGAAGTACAGTGAACCGACGCATTGAACGCATCCGAAAAACGACCACAAAACCGCTGCAAAACTGCCGAATGCATCCAACCATTCGTCGAACAGACTGCCGAATTGATCCGGAAAGGCTGACGACCTGCCGCACAGACCATAAAAACATTTCCTCCAGCAAGTCTGCATACTGATAAAAGATACCGACACAGAAAGGAATATTGATGTATCTTGAAATGCAGATACAGTAAAGAGATAGTATAAGCAGGGCTAAAAGTTTAGGAGGGAAAAAAGGCAAGTGTGTCGCAATATTCCTGAGAACTGCATGTCCTCCAGTATCTACGTTTACAAGAAATGTGTTTTAAATATCAAGGGTAAAAAAAAAAAAAGCATATGCCCCTGTTCAAAGCAGCAGATCAATGCGAGAGCGATATTGTGATGCAGATTGCCTTTCAGCTATTCTCATCTCAATGCCGGTCTCCAAAGATTTAAAACAGCAAAATGCAGAATACAATTTGCATGTTAATTACAAGTATGAAGTTACGTAAGGCTCCGCAGAAGTCGGAAAGTCTTGAAGTTTCGAAACATTTATCTTCCCTTCACATGCAAAAAAAAGGAAAAAGAATGCATTCCTGTATCTACTGATACTGGTGATAGCCTATTAACTTTTTTGTTGAGAAACTTATGTTGTTTTTCAACACACTTTATTTTTGTTTTCTGTAATAAAAAAAAATTATATATATTATTTCTATCCCGAGGAAAGTTCTGTGTTGGAAGTGAAACATTGACTCTTTTATGGATGAATAAAGCTTAATAACTTTGGAAATCCCAGAATGCTGGCATATCTACGCTGTGATATATATAGTATATATATATATATATATACAGTTGTGTTCAAAATTATTCAACCCCCAATGCTGTAAAGGTTTTAGGGAATTTAGTGTACATTTGTAATTGTATTCAGAATGAAATCCTACAGGACTTTTTAAAGAACCATATGCAACTAAAATGACATCAATTGGTTTTGTAATACAGTAGTAAATGTTTCTTTTGTGAATTCTTTCATTGACACAATTATTCAACCCCTTAAAGACTACCACTCTGAAGAACAGAGGTTCATTCAAGTGTTTTCAATCAGGTATTGAAAACACCTGTGGATGTCACGGAGCAGCAATAAAGCATAATAAGCACCAATTAGGCAGCTTTAAAATGACTGTGATACTCAGCTCCTTCTAGACATTTACTGGGTGGTTACAACATGGTGAAGTCAAGAGAATGGTCCAGGAAGACAAGAGAAGAGGTGATTACTCTTCACAGGAAGGGCAATGGCTATAAGAAGATTGCAAAGATGTTAAACATACCAAGAGAGACCATAGGAAGCATCATTCGCAATTCAAGGCAAAGGGCACTGTTGAAACGCTACCTGGTCGTGGCAGAAAGAAGATGCTGACTTCGACTGCTGTGCGCTACCTGAAGCGTAGAGTGGAGAAAAGTCCCCGTGTGACTGCTGAGGCAACTGAGAAAAGATTTGTCAGATGTGGGTACTGAAGTTTCAGCTCAGACAATACGGCGCACACTGCGTAATGAAGGCCTCCATGCCAGAACTCCCAGGCGCACCCCCTTGCTGTCTCCAAAGAATAAGAAGAGTCGACTGCAGTATGCCAAAAGTCATGTGGACAAACCACAGAAGTTTTGGGATAGTGTTCTGTGGACTGATGAAACAAAATTAGAACTGTTTGGGCCCATGGATCAATGCTATGTTTGGAGGAAGAAGAACAAGGCCTATGAAGAAAAGAACACCTTGCCTACTGTGAAGCATGGCGGGGGGTCAATCATGCTTTGGGGCGGTTTTGCTTCTGCAGGTACAGAGAAGCTTCATCGTGTGCAAGGTACCATGAATTCTCTTCAGTACCAGGAGATATTGGATGACAATGTGATGCAGTCCGTCACAAACCTGAGGCTTGGGAGACGTTGGACCTTTCAACAGGACAATGATCCCAAGCATACCTCCAAGTCCACTAGAGCATGGTTGCAGATTAAAAGGCTGGAACATTTTGGAGTGGCCATCGCAGTCACCTGACTTAAATCCGATTGAGAACCTCTGGGTGGGACTTAAAGAAAGCAGTTGCAGTACGCAAGCCTAAGAATGTGACTGAACTGGAGGCTTTTGCCCATGACGAATGGGCGAAGATACCCGTAGATCGCTGCAAGACACTTGTGTCAAGCTATGCTTCACGTTTAAAAGCTGTTATAACTGTAAAAGGATATTGTACTAAGTACTAAGATTGAATGTCACTTGGGGGTTGAATAAAACTGATAATGATGTGAGCACAGAAAAGACATTTGTGGTTATTTCATTATAAATGTTATGTTATATTTGTCTGACCTACACGTGCCTCTTTGATTTAATTGTAAGCAAGATGACTGAATGATCAAAATCAATGTCAAACTGGCCAAAACACTCAATTTCAGTGGGGGTTGAATAATTTTGAACACAACTGTATATATATATATATGGTTTATTATTGCAGAATCCATTTGCACATCACAGCAATTAAAAAAACTTCATCCCAGAGCTCATGTGCTACATTCCCTATATGCAGCAAGGAACTCTGGGTAAGATATGCAAATGACCTCAGTCTCACTTTTTTGCATCCTCTGTCTGTTTTTACACAGAACCCTTCAATCAATGCCATGCCATATTACATGGCTATTTTTTTTAGCAGAGATCAAGTTTATGCAAATGGGTCCTGCAATAATAAACCTAATTGGTTATTGCGTGGAGGCTTTTTTTCTTATTTTTTGCCCTCCACCACCATATATATATAATATATATATATTACAGTTATGGCCGAAATTGTTGGCACCCCAGACATTTTTCCAGAAAATCAAGTTTTCTCACAGAAAAGTATTGCAGTAAGACATATTTTTTCTATACACATGTTTATTCCCTTTGTGTGTATTGGAACAAAACAAAAAAAAGGGAGGGAAAAAAGCAAATTGGACATAATGTCACACAAAACTCCAAAAATGGTCTGGACAAAATTCTTGGCACCCTTAACTTAATATTTGTTTGCACACCCTTTGGAAAAAATAACTGAAACCAGTCGCTTCATATAACCATCAATAAGCTTCTTAAACCTCTCACCCGGAATTTTGGACCACTCTTTCTTTGCAAACTGCTCCAGGTCTCTCTTATTGGAAGGGCGCCTTTTACCAACAGCAATTTTAAGATCTCTCCACAGGTGTTCAATGGGATTTAGATCTGGACTCATTGCTGGCCACTTCAGAACTCTCCAGCGCTTTCTTGCCATGCATTTCTGGGTGCTTTTTGACGTATGTTTGAGGTCATTGTCCTGCTGGAAGGCCCAAGATCTCAGACGCAAACCCAGCTTTCTGACACTGGGCTCTACAGTGCGACCCAAAATCCTTTGGTAATCCTCAGATTCCATGATGCCTTGCACACATTCAAGACACACAGTGCCAGAGGCAGCAAGACAACCCCAAAACATTATTGAACCTCCACCATATTTCACTGTAGGCACTGTGTTCTTTTCTTTGTAGGCCTCATTCCTTTTTCAGTAAACAGTAGAATGATGTGCTTTACCAAAAAGCTCTATCTTGGTCTCATCTGTCCACAAGACGTTTTCCCAGAAGGATTTTGGCTTACTCAAGTACATTTTGGCAAAATGTAGTCTTGCTTTTTTATGTCTCTGTGTCAGCAGTGGGGTCCTCCTGGGTCTCCTGCCGTAGCGTTTCATTTCATTTAAATGTCAACGGATAGTTCGCGTTGACACTGATGCTCCCTGAGCCTGCAGGACAGCTTGAAATTCTTTGGAACTTGTTTGGGGCTTCTTATCCACCATTCGGACTATCCTGCTTCTTCCGTCCACCCACAGAGAGATTAGCTACAGTGTCATGGGTTGCAAACTTCTTGATAATGTTGCGCACTGTGGACAAAGGAAAATCTAGATCTCTGGAGATGGACTTGTAACCTTGAGATTGTTGATATTTTTCCACAATTTTGGTTCTCAAGTCCTCAGACAGTTCTCTTCTCCTTTTTCTGTTGTCCATGCTTAGTGTGGCACACACAGACACACCATGCAAAGACTAAGTGAACTTCTCTCCTTTTTATCTGCTTTCAGGTGTAATTTTTATATTGCCCCCCCCCCTGTTACTTGCCCCAGGTGAGTTTACAGGAGCACCACATGCTTGAAAGAATCTTATTTATCCACAATTTTGAAAGGGTGCCAAGAATTTTGTACAGCCCATTTTTGGAGTTTTGTGTGACATTATGTCCAATTTGCTTTTTTCCCTCCCTTTTTTTTGTTTTGTTCCAATACACACAAAGGGAATAAACATGTGTATAGCAAAACATGTGTTCCTGCATTACTTTTCTGTGAGAAATACTTGATTTTCTGGAAAAATGGCTGGGGTGCCAACAATTTTGGCCATGACTGTATATATATTAGGTAGTCCGTGTTAGTCCAGATGCCAAAATCACGAGTATAGCAGTCTGTAGTGATACCTTTTTTATTGAACTAATGTTACATTAAGGCTAGGGTCCGACGAGCGTGATTTCTACGGACTGTACGTCCGTGCACACGGACGTACGTCAGTACGGAAGACGCAGTAGTGGCCACACAGTCAGTTTATTCACTGACATATATTTTGACGGATGTAGGAGAGAAAATAAAATAAAAAGCAAAACCATTTTGTCCGTGAAAAATGCTGGACGTATAAATGCAGTCCGTCTGACCACGTTCCATCACTCACACACAAAGCTATGTGGATTTTGCGGACGCAGCGCACTCTGTGCGGCCGTTCTAGGGGTTGTACGTTCTTGCCTGCCTTGCGTCCGTGGGCTGCGGCCGTTGTGCGTCCGCAGTTCAGAGCGGATGTACTTTGTGTAACGGGCTCCGATGGGCTTTCTGTCATGCTATCACAGACGTACTTTAAGGCGCAATCACGGACGTGAACACTACGCTCGTCTGACCCCAGCCTTAAAGTACAAGCTTTCGAGAGGATTCCTCCCTTCATCAGCTTCTATACCTGAGGGAAGGGAGGAATCCTCTCGAAAGCTTGTACTTTAAATGTAACGTTAGTCCAATAAAAAAGGTATCACTACAAACTGCTATACTCGTGATTTTTATATATATATATATATATATATATATATATATATATATAATTATAGCTGTTGCAGGTTTTTGAATGTGTTTTTCTGGAGTGCTCGCTTCCTGGTTTTGTTTGTATTTTATTTTTGAGACGCACCCGCACTGAATGCTTAGTTTAGGCTGAGTGCAACCCCCCCCCCCCCATATGTTTTTCATATGAATTTCCTGGGTATGCACCCCTCCCTGCCACAGGTACTCCTCCTCCAGTTTCTATTTAACCTTGATCTGCGGGAGCTCCATGAAGGGGACTTGTTCCTCAGTAAGTGAGTTTATCCCATGATGGGCAGTCATTAGGTTTGCAGAGTAGGACCTGCCAGAGGGTGGATTACATTGACGCTGTTGGCAGGCTTAAGCAATTCACGGCCGTTCATTGCGAACCAAATTTCCACCATTTTATTCAGCAAAGCTCAGAGTTATGAAATTTTCACCATGTGGTAAAAGCTGGTATTATGTACCCATGCATGGAGCTGTTGTTGCAGGTTTTTGAATGTGTTTTTCTGGAGTGCTCTCTCCACGGTTTTGTTTGTATTTTATTTTTGAGACGCACCCGCACTGAAACGCTTAGTTAAGGCTGAGTGCGATCCCATGTGTTTATATATATATCTACAAGGGTTGTAGTGGAGGACAAAAAGCCTCCACACTATAAGTATTTATTATTGCAGAAGCCATTTGCACATCACAGCAATACAATTAATTGCATCCCAGAGTTCCTGTGCCACATTCCCAATATGCAGCAAGGAATTCTGGGTAGGATATGCAAATGACATCTGTCTCACTTTTATGCATCCTGGGTCTGTTATTACACAGAACCCTAAAATCAATGTTATGCCACACCGTGGCTTTCTAGCAGA